>SJYC01013450.1:0-35987 GCA_006408675.1 Madoqua kirkii | reverse complement strand
TTGCTTTGAAAAAAATACGAATCGCACTATGAAGTGGTCTTCTTACAAAACACCAGGTCAGATTTCCTAGTTGAGAAACTTCAGATTGGCTATTTTATTGAAAAATCACAAGGCTAGAATATCTTTTTGTTTATCAGCTTTTTGCCTTCCAGAAATGACAGCTTCCCATGCTGCAGTCTTGAAAGCTTTTGAATGGCTGGTGATACTGGAAACTTTATTGGCAATCTACATGTTTGTGTAACCTGTCTCTTATACACATCTTAGGTTGCATTTCCTTCTTCAATGCATGAAAGTGAAAAGTGAAAGTGAACTCGCTCAGTCATATCCGACTCTCAGCGACCCCATGGACTGCAGCCCACCAGGCTCCTCTGTCCATAGGATTTTCCAGGCGAGAGTACTGGAGTAGGGTGCCATTGCCTTCTCCATGAGAACTACTAGTTTATAGCTACACTCTTCCAGAGGACACAGGTCAAAATTATCTCAGAAAAATGTTGAAGTTACATGTCTAGTTCCTAGCCTGAGCATTTGATCCACAAGTTTTGAGATGACTACTGTAAGAACGACTCTGCTAGTCAATCCTGATTCAGAAATTTTAATTTGGTGAACGTTATAAAGTTTTGGCTCCTCTCCCCTCATTCAGTATTAATTTTATGCAAGCCATTTGATTCTGGGCTTGGTTGCCCCCTCCCAGCTTCTGGGTAAGGTTATACTGGCAGGACTGAAGGACCTCACAGCTTTGTTCTGCCTTTCTTATTATGTGATGGTTTTCGCTGTCTGCTCTTTAAGTTTCAGCAGCCTGTGTGTAGGAGCTGCTTAATAAATATTTAGAATTAAACCACCGCGATTTGGTTCTGGGCTTCCCAGGTGACGCTAGTGGTAAAGAACCCACCTACTAATGAAGGAAACATAAAAAATTCAGGTTCTAATCTTGGGTCGGGAAGATCCCCTGGAGGAAGGCATGGCAACCCACTCCAGTATTCTTGCCTGGAAAATCCCATGGACAGAGGAGCCTGGAGGGGTACAGTCCACGACTGAAGCGACTGAGCATGCGGCAGCATGATTTGGTTCTAATGAGGAAAGGAACTGGCATTGCAAAAAATACTGTTGCCCCTTTTCCTGGACCCCACCATGAGTTTTCCCTTTATCCTCATCAAGATTAAGTGGGCTCTTCCAGCTTCAACTCTCACCTTCTTCAAAGGGCTTGAGGGCACTGCAGGGAAGGGGACGTCTGGTCTTGACTGGGAAGAGAAACAGCGAGAAGTGGAGGAGAGCTGAGGCACGTGTGAACTTCACGAAAGCTCCATCCACCCCAATATCGCACGTGTGTTAGGCCTACCTGGCGCGAACACAAGTCTGGCATCATCAGGATCCCTAAGCTATCAAGGGATGAAGGTAACATACGATGGGAAGTGGTTTGGTTCCCTCCTTCTCTGTTGCTGGCAGACTCCCTTGCCTCTGCTTCCTGGGGCACCTCCACGAGGCAGGGTCACCTGTCTGTTTCACTCTAATGTCCAGCCCGTCAGCCCATCAGCCTGCTCTTCAGCAGAGTTAACCACCCTCACTATGCACAGATGGGTGGGACAGTTTCACAGCTATAATGACAGCCAGCTAACTGTGACTTTGTGAGAGGCCATCATTTTGAGGAGTTTGCCTACCACTTTGAGAAGGGGAGGAAGTACCTTCTGCTACTGGTATGAGGAGTCTGTCTACGAGTCACTGTCCCAGCTGAGAGGGTAAAAGCTGTGGACTGATGCCTGGGCCAGATCCCACTCCCCACCCCCCCACCAATAGTAACATTTTTGTACATATTCAGCCTGGGCAATTATTACTGCTTTTGCTGTCTAACAGAACTGGGACACTTAAGACCAGCTAGTTGCTTGTCCTGATCTTCTGTAAGCTAGCAGGTTCCGAGCTGTTTGGATGTCATGTAAACCATTCACCATCTGAGATTTTTAAAGGACCTTGAAGGTGCCAAAATGCCACTGAAGTCACTGTTTAGATTGGGTCATTCACAAATGAGTTTTCTGTGTGATTTTTATCTACAAGAGAGCTCTGGTTCAAAAGGCCTTAAACATAACACTTTGCAATAAAAAAAACGTTACTTTCTACCAATACGGAGATACAGAATAGAATCACATTAACCAGCTCCTTCCTGAGTCTCCTGTGATGCTGTCTTACCGGAGAATGGCAGTTATCAAGAGGATATTTTTGTCAATGTTAGTGGATTGGATTCTCAGCTTCAAATTAGCAAAGGTTTTTTTTTTTTTTCTTTTTTCATTTAAATGTCCTTGCTTCTTGAAACACTAATAGCAGGGAAAGGACAGTAAGTGATTGCATATGGAAAATGAGAATGCTTACTAATTTCAGCATGATAGGTCGGTGGTGTTCTAATAATTATGCTTGTGGATATGGTCTCTCACTTTTCACTTTGAGATCAGGTTACACTTCTTTACACTTCAGAAGTTTGTGTCAGATCACACGCCTACCTTGTACTGAATTGTTGGAGTCCGTATCACTGGAGGAAATAGTCTCTTAGAAAGTGCAAAGGCAGACCATGCAAACAAGAAGAGATTTTGTTGCTTTGAAAAAAATACGAATCGCACTATGAAGTGGTCTTCTTACAAAACACCAGGTCAGATTTCCTAGTTGAGAAACTTCAGATTGGCTGTTTTATTGGAAAATCACAAGGCTAGAATATCTTTTTGTTTATCAACTTTTTGCCTTCCAGAAATGACAGCTTCCCATGCTGCAGTCTTGAAAGCTTTTGAATGGCTGGTGATACTGGAAACTTTATTGGCAATCTACATGTTTGTGTAACTTTGACTTGGCGTGTACCTTTCATGTGGAAATATTTACGTTTCTGAGAAGCCACTTTAATTTAAGGATGTCATACAATTTGTGGTCTCATGGTACAGACTCGACTCAGATGACTAAATTTGCAATTGAAGCTACAAATTTTGCTTTCAGAAATTATGACTTCTGTTTTTTTTAAACAAACACAGTGGCAAACCAAGTTTTATTTTAATACTTCTTCGTTCCTATAAAATGACAAAGTGGTAGCATTTCCTGAATATATGTGTTTGCCTGGCTCTAAATGGTTATTGACTACCTGATTCATCAGCCTTCCCTGACAAATGCCGATAGCCCTACAGTGTGACAGACAGGATTAAATATCACCTCTCCAAGGACTGATCAGAAATGTAATCACTGCATGATATTCATATTTTTCTTTACTTGTAAATTTGTTGAATATAAATACTTAATAGTGATATGCGCAATGGTAATTTGGGGGATTTAATATGGCATTTTCCATCAATAAAATGTTTTATCACCATCAGACAGTTAACCTCCTAACACCATTGTGAGATAATTAGTTCAGTTGGATTCACGTCCTATATTGCTCACAAGGAATTTTCCTATTATGTCTGGTGTACAGTTGGAAAAGGTATAGAAATAGTGCTCAGTGAGTGAATGCACAAATTTCATACAAAGGCAGTACTTAACTCTGCAGTCCCCCTGTGACCTTTGCAATCAAATAAAATGTTACACTGAAAAGTATATTCTATTTGGAGCAGAAAGCCTTATTTATTTTGAAGGCTCACTATTTCCTGCTTAGCACTTAATTAGCTGTGTGATTTTAAGTGAATCACTTGAGCCTTTTCATCCTCAGTTTCTCCATCTGTAAAATGGTGATAGAAACCTACCTTACCTACTTGCTAGAGTTGTAAAGAGATTGATTAAAAACACACAGAAAGCTACTTTAATACTGAATTCTAATCATTACTATGAAAAGCTAGCTGAAAGGAGAGAGTTGTTATTCTTTTCCCATAATTGCTTTGGCATCCTCTAGCTCAGTGTTTTCCAATCTTCAGCTAGTCACAAATCACTTACACAATTATTGCCATATCTCTGCCTCCCTGTGCTATTATTTGCATAAATTTCTTGAAATTTTCTTTAAAAAATAAATATGTGTACTTTGAAGGGGAATTTGGTATCATCATAAGTGGGATTGCAATACCACAGCTATGAAGAGAAAGTAATAGTAAAACTAAAGAAAATAAAAATCAAGCACTAAAATTTGTTCTGGTAACATCCACTTTCGGAGAAGGCAATGGCACCCCACTCTAGTACTCTTGCCTGGAAAATCCCATGGATGGAGGAGCCTGGTGAGCTGCTTTCGATGGGTCGCACAGAGTCGGACAGGACTGAAGTGACTTAGCAGCAGCAGCAACATCCACTTTTCTGTGCACTGTATTTTGACCAGCACTGACTCAGGTGAGGATGATAGAACTTGTTGAGACTTTGCTCACTGTACTAGGGATTCAGGTGAGCCAGGGAACCGGCCCTGAAGCTCAGGCTTAGCCTTGCCCACCTTGGTTCACTTGGTGCAGATTGTGTGGCTCTGGGGGTGATGAACTGGGAGCTACTGGGTTGTGACACCAGGGGAGCTGGAAGCCAGAGGTCGATGGCCAATTAGGCTCCTCACTTTCCTTATACATGAGGGATATTTTTGTGGAGTTGGCTCAATTGGAATGTGTGACTAACTGCCAGAGAGGGTCACGGGAGTAAAATAAGAGACGCCGTTAATGCTTAGCCAATAAATAGAGCATTTTATTGGGTCCTTGTCTGTGAGGCGTACGTCCTACACTCTGTTTTCAAAAACAGGGGGAGATTTGCTGTGCTCTTTGTTGTAAAAAGTGACAGATTTGCCTGACTTCTAAGTGGATCTTTGAAAAGAAAAAGGATGCAGGTATAGCGTTATTCTACTCAGCCACTGTGCATCTGTTCCTATCAGGAGTAAATAGAAGATATCAAGTTTCCACTGAAGTTTCTATTTAGAACATTCTGGAGGGCTGCGGGTATGGGGGTAGGGCCTTTCTTCTACTTCTGGTAAGTTTCTTGTCCTCTTCCTCCTGGCATTGTTTTGGATGGTGCAAAGAATATGAATTTATTAATCTAATTGAACATACTTAAAAAAGAAAATCTGCTATCAAATCATAAGAAAATTTCTAATCTGTACCTACCTAGGCATATACCATAAATGTATTTTTAATCTATAAGATTTTGCACCATTATCTACCTTCAAAGGGCTTGGAAAATTTCAAAGTTACTTGAATCTTTACAGCACAGTTCTTTCAAAGAGTTAAAATGCTTTCATATATTATTTCATTGTTTCTACAGTTCAGCTGAGGTAGGATAAAAGGATGCTGTAATTCTTGCTAAAAATAGACACCATGACTCCATTTTAAGAACAGATAAAACTAAGGTCCAGAGATCTAACATTTTATTTCCCATAGTTAGTGTGGTTTAGAACATGAGGTTTGATTTACCAGAAGTTAAACTTTTATTTCAAAATTATCCTTCTCTCCATAGGATTCCCAGAAAGCATTGGAAAGCTCTCCATATTCCTTCCACCCCTCCTGTTGTTGAAATTTCAATAGGTTTTAGTTCGTCTAGGCAAAGGTTTTAATAAATGCCTATACCATATAACTTTGTACTCATTGTAGGCACTTCCTAGGAATAACCCAAACAAAAAGAGTTCAGTATCAATGCTAACATTATCAGATATGTCTATCTTTGAGGCACGTAATATTTTGCAATTTGCCATCCTAAAGCTCTTGTGATGTTTCTCCCAAAAGCAAAGAGACGTCTTCGGGTTGTGCTGGCTCATCTGGGGAAGTGATAGGACTTACAAGTAGCTCTAACAGTAAATAGCATCCTCCTGCCAATATCCTACACAGGGTATGTGTATTGCAAAGATCACTGATTCTTTTCCATTTTTTAAATTAGCTCTTAAAAATGGAGCTCACTCCAATAATTGCCCTCATGACTAGTTCAATGCTGTTGCATGTTATAAAGGAACTAAAAGTCTTGAAACCATTTTTAAAGAAAAATAATAATGGGCTTTAAGTTCTGTTTCACTGTGCACAGACTACAGCCTCCTGAGCATCTGTGATTAATGCACATTAAAAATTCATCGATGAAAGTTTGAAATTCCTTAAAATCATTTGAAATGCCAACAGGCAATTCTCCATTTCATTGCCATCAATTATAAGAATTCTAAAAATTATTTCCTTGACATCTGCCTGCCTAAAATTGTATCCATTGGACTCAAGAAGCATAAATTAATTATTCTTGTTTCCAGGTTGCAAATGCTTTGAAAAGAAATTGGCCCAAAGTACTAGGCACATTACTAATTCAGAAGTGGAATAAAAACCAGTCTCCACATTATGAAAACAAATCCATAAGTACAGAGAATATCAATTTCAGGCTTTTCTTTCCTAGTTATATTTAGCTCCTTTTCTCTTTTGCTGTTATCACATGCAAGCATATCCTGGCTTGACTGAAATCTATTTTGCTCTCCTAATAAACTTACAGAACATTTGTCCACAAGATGTAATTTTTCTTGTATTCAGACATGTCTCTGAGGCCACATAAAACTACAAGACAATGTAAATGATATATTTTGATTGGAAGGTCTGACGATTGTTATTCATGATTAAACTAAGAAATGTACTGGAGCTGAAATCACATATAATAATTCATTAAGCAATGTTTAGGTAAAAGTGAACAAAGTAAAAATAATGATAAAAATTGCAAATCCTTACTAGTAATATAGTTCAATCTTAATAAAAACTGCAAACAAACAATAAAGGGAATGATTAAGCCAAGAGTGTGGAGTTTTAAACCATATTTTGAGAACATAGATTTCATAGACTTGTTCCTTTTTCATGGAAGAGGAAATGATTCCCAATTTATCATCAAAATTTTGTAATAAATATATGTAAAAGAAGATAGATTTTGAAAAATGCATCTCCCTTGCCATTTGTTAATATATTGAAAAAGTGTAAACCTTGAAACATTTAGCATAGAAAATATTCATTTTTGGTAATTTCTCAAGGGGGCAATTTATTAAATGAAAGGCTTTTAACATTAGCTAAAAGCAGCCCTGTAAATCATGGGTGTCATCAAACCGCTTCATCACTTCATTAATTTAAAAGATTATTATATGCGTAACTGACATAATTTTGAACAATGTTACATGGTTAATTTATTAATGTAGAAAAGCAGAAATGACACACTCACTTGATTTATTTTTGTAATTGTATAATTTTAGAACTTTTGCCTATGACTTTCACTAACAGAAGAAATGATTCAGTGTCTCCCTGTTAATTTTATAGAGGTTTCTTCCCTGCTAATGCTTTGCCAGTGGTAATGTCTTCTGGTCACTTAATTTTAAAATACATTTCTCAGAGTGCAAGACAAAGCCATTAAAAAAAAAGAAAGCCTACCCCCCCCTTTTTTTTTTTCAATTCTAGTGGTCAAATAGAGGATACAGACCTTTCCAAAATGATAATTCTAAGATTCCAATTTTTTAAACTGTGCTTTGAGCTTTTTTGGAGAATGTCATATTAATAAAGTAGTATTGCTTTAATTATATACATCTATAAATTACTTCTGCTTTACATTTTATAACAATCTCTTTCTAAATGTCTATGTATTTGTGAAAATCACCTCAGAGACTATGCATTGTAATGAGCTGATTCAATGGTTTTTAACAATTCTTCTTTTGTCTGTGTATTTGGTAAGCCTTCCCTGAGTGTTTTGTGAAAGGCCAAGGGAACAGGAGTTAAATTTTGCCTAGGTTTACTTTTGATCATGCCCAAGAACAAGAATTTCCCCCTTGTTTGATTCTAAACGTTTTGTATCATTTTTTCTGTCGTTTGGCTTTTGTTGTTATGAAATAACAACTGAAATAATTTACATAAAATTGTATTAGTTGCAAAAATAAACATACTCTTAAAATATAAGCTTCATTTGCTGATACTCTTGCTTAAGCTTAAGTCTTAGTTATAATGCAGCCAGAATGCAAGTCTCAGAAAATCTTCTGCCTACTCTTAAATTCCTATAGATTTCGTTAAGCTACAAAATAGAGAGCAGGACTGAAGCCATAAAACCTGCATTTCAACTATAGAGCACTGAATTTCCCAAGTGAAATACAGTTATCAGCTTAATTCATAGACGAAGATATAATCAAATTAGTGACCATAGGGAGCATTCTCTTTTTACTATAAGCTTATATACAAAACTGCGGTGGTGGGGGCGGAACTGTGAGAAAAGTCGGCACAATTTCTACATTCTGTTTATTTTTGCATATAGAATAAATTCTGCCTAAAGCTCTTTTATTTGACAAATTTCTAAAAGTATAGTGAAATCTCATTTCTCTGTTATAAAATCTCAATTTGCTACTATATGCTAAAAAGGCTTCTGTATCATCTAGTTTTAGACAGAAATTTCTAAGGGCATATAATTGAAATAAAATTCTAGATAGTATTTAAAGCAGTCTAATTTAGCTACTTACCCCAGCGTTTTATCTATTGATGTCGACGCTGAAGTGTACTTTACAGTATCTTTCTTAGATTGAAATTGCTAATTATCCAAAGAAGCAGTCTCCGTGGATGGTAATGATTTATTCAATGATTCATTGTAAGCACGAGAGTCGTCACAGGGCTAGTATCTTGTACTGTGCAGGTTCTCAAGCTCTCCCAAAGAAATACCTGTTAACAAATTGGCATGACCAGGGTGAGACTTCTAATCTGAAAAGATTTTTTCACATGTATTTTTCTAATTCATTTTGATGCTTCTTGGTACGTATGAAGGTAAAACAATTTTTTAAAATATCACCATCAAACATCTCGGGGGGAAAATATATTTGGCATTGGAATCTCTCAACTTACTGGTTAATATCTTTATGGCAAATGGGGTGAGGAAGAAGAATACTTTTAAAATATACTTGGCATAGGAAAGGTTAAATACGTTGTTTTCAAACATTGGTGGTCCTCAACAGTCCAACTGTGAAAGAAGGGCTACGCTTGTTTTCATTATAATCAATATTGATCAATATGCCCCTCCCTTCCTCCTTTGCTTTCTCCCTCTTGCTATATACTAGGAAGAGATCCCAAGTGAATCATTTAAACTTGACTTAGAAAAATTCCTAGCCACTCCAATAGCTAAGTGGAAGAACAGTGAACCACACACATTGAAACTGGGAGGCCGGCATAGCAAGCAGGAGTTAGAGGAGATGACCGTGAAAAACGTATTGCTGTTCAAGATTTACCGAACTCATCAGCACGATGTTGCGCTAAGGAAAACACTGGAAAATACATGGTGTCTGCCTTGAGGGGTTAAGATCTAAATTAGCCAGATGAGACCAGCGGGACCAAAAGTCACCATAAAAAAGCAGAGGTCTTTAGGGTGAAAAAATGTTGAGGTCAATACAGTTTTAAACTTCAACAAACTTCGAGTGAAATTTGCCTGAGAGGGAATAAAACAAACGTCTTCTTGTCCTCACATGAATTTTCTTCAAGATGGCATCCCAGAAAACACCTTTGTGGTTTTCTCAAATCTGCCTGCTGTTCCACTCCTAATTTGAGAAAATAAAAATTCTCTGTTACTACCCGGGGCCAAGAATCTATTTCCTCGCAATGCCTCTCTGAAGGCATGAACCTTGAGCCCAGTACGGAGGCGACTGCTCTTTGTGAAGAGTGTAGCAGAACAACGGAGTTGCGGGTCTTTGCTCAGGAAAGTTCGGCAATTATGCCAAATTGGAGCTAATCGTTTTAGAATGTGGACTAGTGTTTATTAATGTCTGAAAGGAGGTCCTAAATTTCCACCCCCCCCACCCGAAACTCCCGTTTTGACTTTAACTGTCATTTTAAAAGATGAAAGGGCTGGCTTCATTAAGCAAAGGAGCCTTGAATTTCATTTCTTAATTTAAAACACACACATGCCACATCTATTTCTAGTTGAAAAGCCTGGTTATCTTTCTAAGTTTTCACCTCATTTGTTTAAGATAGTTTATTGGATGGTGAAATAGGAACATCATTCTCTAGTGGAAAGCAATTTTTCCTTTTTTCTCATTGTTCACTCGCACTATTGGCTACTGTATAGTTTTTCCCTCTTCTTGGGCTTAGAAACTAATATTCAATGTTTTTGAATTTCAGTATTCATTTCAAAAGTTGAATTCCTTTTCATGAGGAGTCTACTGTCAGCTCTGGAAGAGGAGTGAGAAGCATGCATACAGAATCCCCCAAACTGAAAAAAGAGGCTCCTGGCCTTCCTGGCTTTCTTATTTGCAGTTTTTCAAATGTGCAAGAATGTTAGATGTCTGCTGTGTCAAGGTTCATGTGGATCCTAGGAAGCACTTACTTATGACATCCCTGCCCAATCTGGAAAATGACACAAACAAAAGCCAAACAGTCAGCCAACATTCAAATAACTGATGAAAGCAAGAAAGAAGCTGTTGTCACTCGGTCCCTCATCGGTTTACTTGGGTGAACACACACAGCCCTGGTTTAGAGGAGGTAGATTACATCAGGCTGAGTGATCTGGGATGTGCTGACCGAGTGGGATTGCAGATGGGTGTTAAGTGTAGGTGCAGGGTGCTGGGGAAAGAAACCCAGAAGGGCCACAGTTTTAAGGAAAAAAGGTTCTTAACTCACTGCACTTGACTGACACCACAAAGGCTCTAGCACATTCATTTAGCAACAGTTAGAGCTCACGAGGATCTAGTGTATAGCACAAGGAACTATATTCAATATCTTGTAATAACCTATAATGGAAAAGAATCTATAAAAGAATATAGGTATAAATTAATCTTTTTGTTGAAGAATCATGAATCAACCATACTTCAATAAAAAATGACATAAAAGAATATATATGTATATATACATGTAAAATGGAATCAGTTTGCTGTACATTGTAAATCAACTATACTATTTTTGTGTGTGTGTGGCTATATGGCTTGTGGGGATCCTTAGGTCCCCCACCAGGGATTAAATCCTGGGTAACTGCAGTGAAAGCCTGGAGTCAACCACTGGGCAGCCAAGGAACTCCCCTTTCAAGTATACTTCAATAAAAAATAATAATAATAGTTAGAGCTTTCCGTTGCTCCTTAAGAATCCTGGACACATGTTCCCCCTGGTTGGATCTGCCCCATGCTTTGATAGGAATGCTGGATGCTCCACCTAATTCTCCACAACTTCCGGTGGGAAGAACATTATCGTCTTCTACGAAACTTTTTCCATGTTTGTGGTGTGTGATCACAGTTTCATCCAGGCCTTGTAGCACCAGTTTATGCTCTCACAAAGAATTTATGAGAGGGTTCATTTTTCTCACATTCTTGACAAATAGCCAGTGGTATGATCATTCTTTTCTAAATTTTAGCATTCTGATGCCAAAAAAAGGAGCTTATTTTAAATTTAGATTATACTTCTCTTAGGTTACATAGAATTTTACATGTTGATTGGTAATTGCAATTTCTTCTTCCATGAATTGCCAATTCGTGGCCTATTTTATAAAGCTTTTCTATGCGATTCTTTGTCTTATATTTTTAAAACTTTATTCCTGTAAATTTATTTTAGATGCCCCTTCAAGAAAACTTTTGGTCTCAGGGAGTCTGATTACCTGGTAAGAAGGTACTTTCCAAGAATAGCTTACTTTAGCATCTTTTGGGATGCATATAAAAATCACTGGCCCTAGGAACCAAGAGCCAGATTTTCCTCCTCTGAGTGTTTTCAGCTAATGATGTGACCTGGAGGATGCCACCTGACTTTTTTTTTTTTCTCTAGTTTTATTAAGGTGCTTCTGCTGCTGTTTAGTTGCTAAGTCATGTCTGACTTTCTGCAACCCCATGGACTGTAGCCTGCCAGGCTCCTCTGTCCATGGGATTTCCCAGGCAAGAATACTGGGTTGGGTTGCCATTTCCTTCTCCATTTATTAAGGTATAATTGACGTATACAATGTGATGATTTGATATATGTGCATTGTGAAATATTTACCACAATCAAGTTAATTAACACATCTTTCACTTCACATACTTATCTCTTTTTAGGGAGTTGAGAATGCTTGCAATCTATAATCTTCACAAATTTCAAGAATATACTACAATATTACTAACTATAATTATAACTCTGTGGATTAAATTCTCAGAATTTATTCATTTTATAACTGAAAGTTTATATCTTTTGGCCAACATCTGCCTATTTCCCATATCCTCCAGCCTCTGGCAACCACCATGCTAATTTCTGCTTCTTTGAGTCTAATTTATTTTTAGATTCCACACAAAAGTGATATCATACACTACTTGTCTATCTGTATTTGGCTTATTTCACTTAGAATAATGCCCTTCGGGTCTATCCATGTTGTCACAAATGACAGGATAACCTTCTTCCTTATGACTGAGTAATATTCCACTATGTACAATATGGCATCTTTATCCATTCATCCACTGACAGATTATTCTTACAACTTAGCTGTTACGGATAATTCTGTAATAAACATAGGCATGCAGATGACTCTCTGAGATATCTGATTTTATTTCCTTTGGATATATATCGAGAGCTAAAATCGTTGAATCATATGGTAATTCTATTTTAATTGTTAAGGAACCATGATACTGTTTTCCAAAATGGCTGTATCAGTTTATATTCCCACCAGCAGTGTGCAATATTTCCTTTTTCCTCCATATTTTTACCAACATATATCCCTCTTACATTTAAGTTTCCCTATCAATAAAATAAGGGATAAAACAAGATGCTTTATATATGAATATATATATGAATAAGTTCCAGATTCATAATCTATAAATCATTTACTCACTTATCCTACATATACTCACTGGATGCCAAATGGGCTCGATAAAGGACAGAAATAGTATGCACCAGGTCCATCTAGTCAAGGCTATAGTTTTTCCTGTGGTCATGTATGGATGTGAGAGTTGGACTGTGAAGAAGGCTGAGCGTCGAAGAATTGATGCTTTTGAAATGTGGTGTTGGAGAAGACTCTTGAGAGTCCCTTGGACTGCAAGGAGATCCAACCAGTCCATTCTGAAGGAGATCAGCCCTGGGATTTCTTTGGAGGGAATGATGCTAAAGCTGAAACTCCAGTACTTTGGCTACCTCATGGGAAGAGTTGACTCATTGGAAAAGACTCTGATGCTGGGAAGGATTGAGGGCAGGAGGAGAAGGGGCTGACAGTGGATGAGATGGCTGGATGGCATCACAGACTCGATGAACGTGAGTCTGAGTGAACTCCGGGAGTTGGTGATGGACAGGGAGGCCTGGCATGCTGAAGTTCATGGCGTGGCAAAGAGTCGGACACAACTGAGCGACTGAACTGAACTTAACTGATGCTAAGGGTTGCACATACAATAGAAAATGAGTGTGACCCATGCTTTCATGGAGTTTATAGTTTCTATAGAGCAGAGAGGCTGTTCTTGATCACACCGGTGAATCTGTAACTATGTGCTATGAAGGGCTCTTGAAAGAAGGCAACATGATTCTATGAAAGCTTTGTAACAGAAAAGATCGGGCCTAAACTGAGAGGACAATGAAGATCTGGGAATGTTTCCATGAGCAAGGATAAATAGCAGTTAACCACTGACGGGATTATGGAGAACAGAGTGGCCCAGGGAGAGAATAGCCGTGTGTAAAGGCTCTGAAAGCAAAGCAGTTGTGTAGACCAGTAGTCCCCAAAGTGGGTTGTGTAAAATAATCCAGTGATGTAGGTGTAGGAAGAAACTATAAGACCCTATAAATACTTTTAGTAAAAATAAAAAATGTTAATTTTGATAGTATTTAACATATGGGCTGATACATGTGGCCTCATTCATCCATTACCCATAGTTTCATGTGGTAAGTCAGCATTCTAAGAAGGAATGGAAATTCCCAAAGCCTCTGGATGATCCACAGCATCCTTGCTTGTTCACTCAGCACGTAGAGACATGTTATAGTTTATACCTATGTCATCCTAACTGGCAATTATAGCTAATAATATCAGTTTAAATTATCTCACTAAATGGACAAGTCGCTTTAAAAATTCCAGCAAGAAAATAATCAACTGAAGATAATGCTTTACAAATAGTGCATGCAGAAGTGCACAGCAAGCATATGGCAGATTGGCCTTCTCTTACTCCTCAAACAAACTCCTCATTAGTCTAACTATAAGGAAAAAGTAATGATGCAGGCAGTCAGATCTGATCAGAAGTCAGAAAAACATCATCAGAAAGACTACTTGAAATTGGTATTTGCATCCACTCTGAACCTTCCCTTAACCTAATGATGCTTTTAACACCAAGGGAGAAGGCACGCCTTTTAAAAGAAGCTTGGTTCAATAAAGAAAACATGTGGGAAATGGATGCTTAGAAATAGTTTCAACTTCATGTGATTTTTATTCTTGAAAATATCATGTATATCTCCTACAAAATTCCTTGTACCTCTATAGTTTAAAGGCTTGAAAATTAAAATTATCTAATCTATTTTCAAATCCTCCAGATAAAGAGTTTCAGTGAATTTTGAATGAGTGTGTTAACTATATTAACATGCCACACCTCCTGATTCATTTTTAACAGGGATGAAGGAAATTCACTTTTGGAATTCCAACAGAAACCTTTTAATAATTGGAGGGTGTGGTTGAAGGCCAAGTATAAATACAAGCTTTGGAAAGTGTAACTACTGATGTGCTCCGTCTATTCAGATCTATAGATCTTTGCAAAGAAACTGTTTCAGTTTTTGACAGATAATAAAATTAAGTATTTTAAAACAAAACTGAGATTTTGAACAATAATAAGAAATCTTCAATAACAAACTGTATATTTAATATTTAGGTGAGAGTGGAAAGATGTTTTGCATTACTAATAAATAAAATAGCATAACTTTGTTTAAGTCATAAAAGATCATTCTTTTCTAATTTCTATTTAATATTTCATAATGTGTGATTTTTAATTTACAAATGATCAAGTATACTTTTTGTGATGGTGCATGCTTATTTTTTCAACTTATTTTAATTGTTAAAAATGATTAAAGGCTACCAACAGTGGCCTCAGTGTTAGGAGCTCCTGGAGGAGAAAAACCACCATGAGTTCACTGGTTCCAGAACAGAAACTTGATCTATTCAGAAAGCATGGAGCAGCTGAATCAATTGTTCAATGATCTGGTCATGCTGTGGTGCTGTTTATAGCTACATATAGATTCCTAATTCGTAATTCACTCCACGTAGGACAATGAACCAACTGTCTGATGATAGGTGATGATAATAATTTACTAATATTTGTCATTTCAGCTCTCAGGCAAGGTTCACACTCCACCAAGCAAATGGACCATTGATCAAACATTGGTTTGTTCAGGTGACAACTATATTATAGGGTCTGTTTATCTCACTGGCACTTAGGAAATTCAGTCCCTAAATGGATCCAGATGATCTAGCTGTTTTTTCCTTTCTCTGTCTCTCCTCTGTGCGTGTGTGTGTGTGTGGAGACATATCAGGAAAGTTAAGATGCAAAGACAGCAGAAAAAATGAGAGCATTAAGGAGTAAACACATTGTTGTTACTTTGTATGTGTGTATGTGTGTGTGTGTGTGTGTGTGTGTGTGTGTGAGGGGATTTTTCTCATTCCCATTCACTCCTGGTCCTTCCTTTCTGTATAGTATTTCCCACTATTTTCTTAAATGATACATTCCAGGGGGGCAAAAGTCATACTTTCTATATGTACATGTCACATTGGGGGATTAATCAATGTTAAACATGGTCATGGGTCGCTTCACATTGTTTTAATGTGGAGTCTTGAACTGACAGAGAAAAGTTGTCTTCCTAATCCAGGCCCATTTCTAGGAGGTTTAGCATCAGTCACAGGGCAGCTGGAATGAGGCATAAATCACTCTGTTTCCCATGTTTAAGCAGTTTCTTCTTGGTTCCCTCCTTAGCCCTTCAGTTACTCATACTGATGACTTACTTTGGAGTTTTTTGTATCATCTTTCTTGGAGACCTGTACTTTATAAATAACAATATTTCATCAAATGATCATGTGTTTTTTAGCTTTCAGACTGAATTGTATCCCATTCCAAGGGATGGTTTAGGGAGATGGGGCTCATTTTTTATCACTATTTTTAAGAAAATAAGGTAAAGCATAGAAAAAAATCAGTCTTCCAGAAAATAAATGCTTTGATTCACAGCTAATTTATGGTTGATTTCTAAGTTGCTTCTTTCTCCTCCTGTCTCACAGATTATGTGTATGTATGCTTGCTGCTGCTGCTAAGTCGCTTCAGTCATGTCCAACTCTGTGCAGCCCCACAGAAGGCAGCCCACCAGGCTCCCCCATCCCTAGGATTCTCCAGGCAAGAACACTGGAGTGGGTTGCCATTTCCTTCTCCAAATATGTATGCTTAGTCATGTCCAACTCTTTGCAGCCCCATGGACTGTAGCCTGCCAGGCTCCTCTGTCCATGAAATTTCCCAGGCAAGAATATTAGAGTGGGTAGACATTTCTTTCTCCAGGGGATCTTTCTAACCCATTGATTGAACCTGCATCTCTTACATTGCAGGCAGATTCTTTACCTCTTGAGTCTACCACAGAAGCCCACTCAAATAATTTTGCTATTCTTTAAAAGGGATACTGTAAAGATACTGTAAAGAGCTGTATGAGAAGATCAGAAAAATAACAGCCTACAATCATCTAACATGTTAGAAGCAAAGTTGACGTTGGAACAAGCCAAATGAGTTGTTAAATTATAAGTCACCATTTTGCCAAATAAAGACCTCATTAAAAGGCCATAGAATCAATATTAAGAGGCCAGGGTGATATGAAAAAGGTAAAATTGCTGGGTTGCTAATGAATAAATATAGGTAAATGCAACTTTAATGTAGACAGGTAATTTCTCTGCAATCCTCCTGCCCCTACCCCTTAAAAATGTTTGTAAATCTGTTAATAGTCTATCTTGTTGCATGCACAATAAAATAAAGTAGAGAAAGAGATAATACTAAACAGTGATTCAACTCAACTCTAATAATAATAACAATAATATCTAAATTTGGGGGGCATCAATTAAATGCTAGGAACTATGCTAAGAAATCTTTCCATTATCTTATAGAGACCAAGGAGTAGAGTTAAGTAATGTTACCATTGATGCAGCTGGCCAGTGGTGTACCAGGCATTATATCCGGGCTTTTTGACCTCAGAGTTCATGTGTTTAATTACCATGCTATTTTGCCTCACCCACATTTATTTCCTGATGACTTAATATCAAATGAGCAACAGTAACCCCTCTGTAATAGTTTTCCTCCTATAAGTACTTGGCATCCATCAATGTTTACAACTTTTCCCTCTTGTCTTGCCCACACTACATGATTATCTGCTTTCCAAGTATAGATTTTCTACTGGTATCCTTGTGGTTCATGTCCCTATTTTGTCAGCTCTTAGCACAGTACCCTGTCCAGAGCAGGCGTTAAATTAGAAGTTTGTTGAATGAATGAGCGAATGTCTAGTTATTTCCAAGCAAAACCATCTCTCTTACATGTCGAAGGGAACCATTCGCTTTGACCACTACATTTTTGACTCCAGTTCTCCTTTTTGATACGTTTTCTGCTTATGAAAACATTTGAAACCCTCTAATCCATTGTAAAAATGAATTCTTGCGTCTAGCACTTTACACATACACACATCTTAATTTTATTTTTTGCAAAAATAGTGTTGGCAGTTTGCAATGGGTTTTTGAAGTCATTCCTGGCTTCATGCTCTGTAGTGCTATAGGCTGATGATGTAAAGTTCTCTCATCCTTTCCCGAGAGGGAGGCACCCTTACAGCACAGATGTTTTTCCAATTTTTCTTCAGTTTACTAAAACTCAATTTATACCAGTGATCTGACTCCATGAATATATAGTAGGCATTCAGGAAACCATCAGAAACTGTCAGAATTCCTTGCAGTTTTGAGTGAGTGACTGATTGAGCAGCCCTAGGTATTTCTGAGATGGTATGAAAAGAAAAATCCATGGACTTATGTCACCTACTGGAGTTCCCAGTGACTAGCTCTTGGGCATTGTTTAAAACCTCTTCAGGATAAGTGACATTTGTAAATTGATTTGTACAAACACATACATGTTTCTAATTTCTTTTCATTTGCATAATGTTAGATTTTTTTTTTTTTTGCTGAAGACTCTTCATTTCTTGAGAATGCTGAAGATCAATATCATCCAGAGTTGGAAGGCAAAAGCAGTGGAGAGAAGTAAGTCAGATATAGACAAATAGCAACTGATAACATTTATATGTGGGATCTTAAAAATGATATAAACAAACTTATTTACAAAACAGAAATAGACTCAGAGATACAGAAAAGTTACAGTTACTGGAAGGGATAGCAGGGGGAGGAGGGAAGAGATATATTAGGAGTTTGAGATTAACATACACATACTACTATGTATAAAATAAACAACAAGGACCTGTTGCATTACACAGGGAATTATATTCAGTATCTTATAATAACTTATAATGGAAAAGAATCTAAAAAATAAAATATATATTTATATATTTGTGTGTAACTGAATCACTTGCTATATACCTGAAACTAACACAACATTGTAAATTAACTATATTTCAATAAGAAAATGGTTAAAAATATGCATGTATGATTTTCTACTACAAAGGGTAGCGTATTGTACTCACACCTCTGTATCTTACCTTTTTCATTTAACAAAGTATCTTGGAAACTATTTCATACTCCAGCACCATAGTGGACATTTGATGGCTGCTTACTGGGTGTCCATTCTCCCTTCCTTTCCTGTAATACTCAGACTTTCATTTACTTGTCTGTACTTCTCACAAAACTTCCAGGAAGCACTGAATCCTGGACTGACTGGCTAAAGCTAATAATTACTTTGCATTCACATGGCAGATATCAGCTTGTATAATCCAAGTGAACTTCCAGACCTTCACTTGGAATGCTGGGGCATAGGCACTCTCTTTGCCTTGGAATGGAATAGGAAACCCTAATTATGGTTGACAAGTCCCCCACCAACCAGGGAAGAACCAGGCTTGGCCTGGAGCTATTATCCTTGACGGAACAGCAGAGAGATCGGAAGAAACTGAGTCCTTGAGGATTTCTCATTTATAAGACCTAATAAATCTCCTTTATTATTTAAATCAAGTTTGCAGTTGATTTTCTGTTACTTGCAACATAAAGACTATCATGATTCAAGTTCATATAAATCTACTTTCTTTTTTTTTAATGGGCTTAGTATGATTGCATCACAATATACTTAATGAACGTTCAGGTTATTACAGTGGGCTAGTAATGACTATAATACAATAAGCAACGTGATGTGTGTCTTCACACGCATATTTCTCACTATCAGTAGGATAAACTTTTAGAAATTGGGTTGGAGATTTGGCCTTATGTGTATTTTTAATTCAGTAGGCTATTTTTGGAAATATAAAGAACTAGTAAGGAAGTTGCCTTAAGGACAGGGAATGTGGTTGAATGGATAGTCTTCATGCATTCTTTTTAATAGATAACCAATGGGAATTTTCTGTATGGCTCAGGAAACTCAAACAGGGGCTCTGTATCAACCTAGAGGGGTGGGTTGGGGAGGGAGGTGGGAGGGAGGTTCAAAAAAAAGGGGATATATGTATAACTATGGCTGATTAATGTTGAGGTTTGACAGAGAACAACAAAATTCTGTAAAGCAATTAACATTCAATTCAAATAAATAAATAAATAACAGGTGAAATATTGACTTTTTTCCAGAAAAGGGGGAAAATGTCTTTAGAAACGTTATTCTACATATCTTTAACGGCATCTTAGAACTAGTGAAAAAGTGAAAGTGTTAGCTGCTCAGTCTTGTCCGGCTCTTTGTGACCCCCATGTACTATAGCCCCCCTGCCCATGGAATTTTCCAGGCAAGACAACTGGAGTAGGTAGCCATTCCCTTCTCCAGGAGATCTTCCTGACCCAGGGATCGAACCCAAATCTCCAGGATCGCAGGCAGATTCTTTGCCATTTGAGCCACCGGGGGGCCCAACTCCTCCATTTTATAAATTAGGAAACTGAGTTCCTGGGAAGCTCAGGGGTTGCCCACGTAGCAGTTAAGAGCAGAGAAAATTGAGAATCTAGGTTCTCAGACTTTTCATTGGTGTTCTTGCATCAAATAGGGAGCCTGGAAGCAGATTCCATGTGAAGATGATGGAAGTTGCACCTGTGCACAGAGGTAACTTGTCTAGTCCAAGTTTATTAATACTCAGGCTGGAGTTGCAACTGCCATTTGTTACACAATGAATCAAGCATCTGAATAAATCCTGAAACGATGAATTTTGGTCATGTTTCCTGCAGGGAGGGGTGAGTTCTATTTTGGGGGCAGGAAATAGGAATTGAGATTAGTTCCCTACCACAGGGTGCACAAGAACCAAGCTCTCAGCCAGTAGGGTCCCAAGCTGGGTCTGAATTTGACAGTTTCCAAGGGTCTCTCACTGAGAGGAGCCGTGCAGAACACTGGGCTTTGTGATGTAAATACAGAGCGAGGGGCCCTGGCCCAGCACTTTTTTTTATCGCAGTTGAATGGCAGAGGGCTCCTTGGTTATGTCTTGGCAAAGGTCTACCCAGCCGGCCCTGCTACAGGAAAATACAATGACAAGAATGAAACAGTCAAAGCAGCTATGCAAAGACTTGGATAAACTAAAATACAGAAACTCATGCCTGGGAGTTGGAGCAGTTTCAAGAGTTTACTTTAGTTAAACAAAAGGTCACAGGTGTGTTTATTTATTGGACAAATTAGAAAAATCTTTTAATATCTCTGGTCTCCAGTTCCCTCATTTCAAATTTTCCTCACTTCAATGCTAGCTCTTGGTATGGCTCTGACCTTCAGACTTCCTTAATTGTGGAAATTCACTTGTTTCTCTCCTTGCCCCCAAAGAAAATATGATTTTTAAAGTGGAAACTGTTATTTAGCATGAAAACTTTTTTTTTACAAATGAGAAAAGTTGACTCCAGTGATTTAATAGAATGTAGTAAGTCTATGCATAGCCTGGTCTAATAACTAGACTTTCTAAGGCCCTGTCTCATAAAATCTCTAACTTAAAAATATGCCTAAGAATAGAAGCATCTAGCCATTTTACCATTTCTAAAACACAAAATACTATTATTTCTGTTTCAGTAAGAATCTTTATTTTTAGACATTCATGTGGAAACATATGACATTGTATGACTCTATTTATTTCAAAATACTTCATTACAAAGCAAAATGTAAACAATTGTTAAATCTAGAGGATGGGAAAAAAGTGGTCCTGAAAAGTTTTCACAACTTTTGTTTATATTTGAAGGCTTATTGTGAAAAGGGAGGAGAAATCATGCTAACACATTAAGCATGTCCTGGAATTTAAAAGCTCCATTTTTCTAAAGCGATACAAGTTCATTGAGGAAAATCAAGGAAGTACTGGTCTACAGAGGAAAAGCAAGGTCACTTAACCTGCTCCCAGCCCCATTCAGAGAGAACCATCATCAAAATTTTGAGAGTATATCTTTGCAGCCCATGTTCTGCATATAAATTTACCTATACACTTTTCTATACATACTTTACAGTCCATTTTATTTATTTATTTTTAAGATTTTGTTTACTTGCCTGCATTGGGTTGTAGTAGTAGCCTATGGGATCTCTGTTGCTTCATGTGGGATCTTTTGTTTCTGTACACAGACTCTCTAGTTGGGGTACTTAGGCTCAGTAGTTGTAGCGGACGGGCTTAGTTTCTCTGTGGTGTGTGGGATCCTAGTTCCCTGACCAAGAATCGAACCTGCATCCTTTGCATTGCAAGGTAGATTCTTAACCACTGGACCACCAGAAAAGTCCCTACAGTCCATTTTATAATCACTTTAACTTAGCATATAGGAAGCATTTTTTTCTTGTTATTGAATTATTTCCTATATCTTTTCAGGAGTGCAAATTGATTGCCATCATTTATTTAACCAGGCTCCTATTTTAGGCCTTTCTGAGGTTTTCCTCAATATGTAATAATTAGTAGCAAATCTCTGATGAGCATTTCTGAGTCCAAGCTGCACACATCAGTGATTATTTACTCAGTAGTATTACAGGGTGTTTCTTGCATGCCAGGCACTGTAGTCAAGAAGGCTTTACATGCATTATCTCATTTGGTCTCTTAACTGATGAGGTATATATTTTTACTACCCTAATTTTATAGATAAAAGTTGTAGGCTTAGAGGTAAGTATATAGACTTACACTTGTTTCTAGTAGGTGCCAAGGCTTGCGTTCTAGACACCGAGCTCCCCTGCTTGCATGTTCTGGAAATGGAATTGCTACGATCCTCAGAGATTTCGGATATGTATCATCATATTGCCTTACAGAAAGGTTGCAGCACACATCTTGCCATGCTATTGATTTAAAAAGAAAAAGGTTTTTTAAGAAAAAGACTTTAAGACTACAGGTAGAGCTGTCTCCCTTTCACCTCTTCGTTCATCTCTCAGATTTTAAAAACCAGCTAAGTGGTGTTCACTGGCTCAAATGTACATGTCAGTGGCCCTGGTTTCGAGAGAAACTTATAATGCTATTGAAGTCAGATCATTCTAGGGACAGCTAGAGACTGATTAAAATGTGTGTTTTTCTCTTTTTCCTAGGACGCAGTTACACCATAGTTCCTAGGCTTTCTTAGAGAGGGTGTGGCCATCGGACTGAATTACAGCCGGTGGAATGTAAGTTGACATGACCAATAGAAACCTTCTGTATGCACTCCTTTATCTCTTTCTCCCTTCTAAATGATGCTACAGGGAGAGGCTCTGGGGAGACCATGGGAACCACGTCTTGAAGTTAGCACAGCATCTTCCAGTCAAGGTCCCTGACTGAAATCATGGCACAGAACAGTGGACTGTTACACGAGCAAGGAATAAAGTTATTTTGTGCTGAACCACTGAAATTTTGAGGCCTTTTGTTACAGCAGCTAATATTATCCTAACCAACACAAAAGTTTTTGCTTTATATATTTTGAAGACCACAGACACGTCTGCTCAATTCTTGACCATTTGTCAAGGAAATCTGAAGCCCTTTCCCTGATGTATTTTTAAATCAAGTTCGTGTAAGTTTCACATTTGTTCTGAAAGATGCTGTTTTCTTGAGGAGGAAGAAAATAACAGACTAGTTTATTTCTGTTTTTTTTTCAAAACATATATTGCCTTTTTTTTGTACTCCAGGATCAGAAAGGTAAGTTAATCATTCTTATGAGTTCTTTGCACACTACCAGCACTTGGTCTCTGAGGCCTCTCACACTTGCTACAATTATTTTTCCTTCATTTCTGATACTCCTCTGTTTGTTTTTTATCCTCTAGTAGACTGGCATTCTAAGATGTTTGATATATTCACATGGATTTGTACGTATTCTTATTGCATTGGTTGGTGGTGCTTCTGTAATTTACTTATATGAAACTGTGGCCTAGATCTCATTCTTTACCTTTTCCTCACTCAAAAACTGTTTTCATAATTTATCCATATTGTGTATTTATCTCTAATTCATTAATTCTATCTGTTGCATAGAATACCTCCTCATCTTCTCCTAGAGATGGACTTCTAGATTGCCTTAAACTCACCACTACTACAAATAATAGAGTGGGGAAAAATAAGTGCTCCCACAAGGCTCTGTGTGAATATTATCTGGCTGCTGTGTGGGATTGCCCGATAGTGGGACATGAGTCCTTCCAGGTTACTTCCCAGAATGGCTCATCAGTTTATAGTCTCTGAGAGTTCTCATGGCCTTATGTCATCCTCACCAACTGGCATTATTCTCCTTCCCTACATTTTTCTATTCTGGTAAGTGCAGAATAAAACTTCATCTTTGTTTCAACTCATAATTCACGTGTCTCTGATTAATAACAAGTGTATGCATCTCTTAAGTAATGACTTAGCCATTCAAATCTCCTTTCTGTGAATGATCTGTGATTCAAAAGCAAAACAGCAGAATCCATTTGGGAAATCCTGTAGGAAATACTATATCTTAACTATTTTTGATGTCCAACTTAAATTTCTGTTTAGATAATGTGCAGGCTGTTTACAACTTGGTAGATTTATTTATTCATTCCAGAAATATGTGTAGGGTACTATCCCTGGTGGCTCAGAGGTTAAAGCATCTGCCTCCAATGCGGGAGACCCAGGTTCAGTACCTGGGTTGGGAAGATCCCCTGGAGAAGGAAATGGCAATCCACTCCAGTATTCTTGCCTGGAGAATCCCATGGATGGAGAAGCCTAGTAGGTTACAGTCCATGGGGTTGCAAAGAGTCGGACACGACTGAGCGACTTCGCCTCACCTCACCTCACCTCACTATAACATGTGCTAGAGATTTAGAGGGGCATACGAGACGCATGGCAATGGGCCTCTTGATTTCTGTGAAATCATGGAAGAAACAGATCAGTATTTTCTTGTTTTACTTTCTGGAGTAGATACCAAGGTGTGAGCTACCTATAAACCTTGATAAATGATGAGACTCCTTATCCATCTTTTCTTTTCTCAGTTGAATTTGCAGTGTCCCTGACAAATCTGAACTCTAGGTTGCTGGTACTGGTCAATGAACTCCACTGTTGTTTAGTTGCTAAGTTGTGTCTGACTCTGTGACTCCATAGACTGAAGCCTGCCAGGCCCCTCTGTCCATGGGATTTTCTAAGTAAGTATACTGGAGTGGGTTGCCATTTCTTTCTCCAATGAATGCCACTAACAACCAACTAAAGGAAAAACATAGTGCTTCCAATGCTTATTAATTCAAAAGCTCAGTGAGGCATCTTTTCTTAAAAAGAAACGCCTGAAGTACCAAAATATTTTGTAAGTATATATATCCCCCCTTAAGAAGAAAAGATTTGTAATCAAATCCACCACCACCCTCCCCCCCCAAAATTATAGTTGAGAGAATGAGGTTCAGAGTGAAGTAAAAAGTCCCCAGTGTACAGCCTGTTGGAGATCTTCCCAATACGCCACCCTGGTTCCACTTTTCAATGTTGTTTTCATTTGAAACTAGATTCATGCAGCTTGCCTGTGCAAAATGAGAATGAAAAAAAAAAAGGGAGGGGGGTCTGGAAAGGAAGAGAAGGATTAAATATAAAAAGTTCTGCTAGGATGTAGCCATCATGATCTAATGCACCATGGGCAGCCCAGCTTCAGGGAATACTGACTTTCAAGGGCTGGTGCTCCCAGGGACAGCTGGCACTCAGCTGGTCATTGTGTTGGCCTCATGTTGCCTCTGTGGCTCCCATAAACTCAACTGATGCTATGAGGTTTTTTTTTTAAACTGCGGCACAGGAAATTTTTCCTCAATGCGTGTAAGAGCTGTTTGATTCCCCAAAGAAAAAGATTTGGCAAGTCAGTTAAGAGGAAAGCAGAAGCACTGAACACATGAGCACATTTTAACAATGTCCAAGTGTAACTTTTATTGCCAACAGTAGACATGCACTGGAGTTTGAAACACAGCCCAAATGCTAAATGCAGTTGTTTTTATCTGTGAGGAGAATGTTTGTGGTTTCATTCTGAGATGAGTCACTTTGTTCTGATTTATCCAGTTAGTAAATGTATCTGATTTGTTTTCATTAGGGAGTTCAAAGTTAGTTTTGGGGGTTTTGTTTTTGTTACAGTGAAGAGAAGATCAAGTCTGGTAAGAATAAGAGGAAAAGAAGTTTTATCAAAATGCTCAATGAAGATAAAGCCAAGATGTCATCTGCCATGTACAATGAAGAGGGTTTGGAGTCTTGGCATTAAGAGGGAAACCTGGGGTTTCAGAAGCTCAGTCTTGCGCTGTCAGTATCTGACAGCATCTTTACAAGGCCATCCTGTGCTGCCAAATCAGAAAACTAAGCCTTTTGTACCTTGTGATCTCAATTTTGTTAAATCTACTAAGTGATCTCATGATGGCATCTAGGTGACATTTATACATTTATTAAAAACCCTTGAAGTTTCTCTCAATCTACTCTGCAGGGCTAGATGACTTGGTCCAGTTAATCAGTTAACTCAGCAGTCTGCTAAGAAGTCTTTCTGAGCGCCTACTACCTGTGGGTGCTTTGTGGGTCAGTTGATGCTGTGACTTTGCTAGCACACAGACACTGTGACCAAAGAATTCAGCCGCAATTATATTAATTGTTGTCAGCTGGAGTAATATGCCTTTAGTACCAAATAAATTACGGCCAATTGGACGGATTTATTTCTCCATTAACTTGTTTTTCTTTTTATTCCTTAACCTAGAGCAATAGCGCATGATATTGTAGAATTTTAAACATATATATTTGCAACACCAAAACCACCTGTAATTTTACCAATTTCATCATGTAATAAATAGATTATATCATAGATATATATCTTTATCATGTAACAAATATCCTTACCAAAGGAGAAACAAGTGCCGAGCTACCCATAAAATGCGTCAACATATTTTGAAAACAGAAAGTGATCAAGGGCCATTCAGAGTTTTCATTTACATCTGCTGCATTGGAGGAATGTGAGAGCCAAGCTACCTTTAACCGTTAAGACTATAAACAATTTACCCAAGTAGGAAAAAAAAAAGGCAAACAAAACTCCTTGGGAACATTTTTTTCCCCCTATGGTTGTTTTTCAAGTCCCACTTTGTCTTAAATTTAGTGGAGTGGATCATCATTGTAATGGCATTTTGTCTCTGAAAAATTTATCAGACTTACTCTCTGGCCTCCATCACTTGGCAGGATAGAAGAGTCCACTTGAGTACCTCCGAGCATACCTAATGTTGAGAAAGGTAAGCTTGGGTAGCAAATGTGAAAGAGTCCTCTACGAGCCCTGTGGCTTTACTCAACCATGTTTCCCCTTTTATCATTTGTTGGAAAAACCCTTTACTATCTCTGCTTAGTTCCTTGTCCTTTGTTAGCTACAAAGGGCAGATTTTCTTTTGTAAATCCTTAGTAATTAAATGAGCACTTCAGTGGCTGTCGCCCTCAATGGCCTGTTTCCTAGGCTTTTGCCTTTGACAGTCATATTTTGCAGAGGCCCCTGAGATGACTCGGCATCTTCCCCTACTTAACACTAAACCAATTGAAGCCCGTGCTCACTGCATGAAGGAGGAAAAGATTCATTAAGGGCACTTCATTAAGGAGCTGAAATGGGCCGCTCTAAATGCGCCTGAACCGACGGCAATCCAGAGGAGCTGTCTATTAGGAGAGCCACAAAGACAGTTTCGGAAACTGAACTCCAGCTTCAGTGCTGCGGATTAGGGAGAGTGATGGGATTAGTGTTTAATGACTTGGGGCAGGAGACAAAGGGAATTTCGACAAAGAGGCTTAGATATGGAAGAATTAACACTCTCTGTTCCAACCAGGCCTCTGAAGACTTTCAGCATTCTTTTCAGACTCAAAAGCCAAGGGACGGAAAAAAAAAAGATGAGCAAAGGTTTAATACTTTCCTAACTTTTTTTTTTAATGACAACAAATATACAGAGGAAATAAAAGAACCCTCTTCACTCTCTTGCACTTGAAACCTCTTTTAAAAATAAGCATCTACAATTGTATAATTAGCCCCAAGGTGAGTCTGCCCAAGGTCTCAAGCATGTGCCAGGATGCCTCTCTTGCTGGGGCAAGTCCCAAACCAATACAGACACGGAAGCAAAACCCAGGGTAGCAGACGCCCAGTTAAGTGGCTTTAAAAGTGCTTCCCTCTCCTTGGCTGTTTATGTTACAGGTGCAACCAAAGGGGCAGAGAGAAACGGCTTCATTGTAAAACGGCTCAGACTCAAATGATTCCAGTGTCTATGGCCTGAGAAGTGCTTCATGAAATGAGGTGATTATCCTGCCTACGTGAGGGGATAACTTTGGAAATGTGCTTAAAGGGTGCAAGTGCTCTTGAAAAAGAATCAAGTCAACTTGGAGCAGGGCTGGCAATGTTTGAGCTTATCTATAGCATTTCCCCGGGCTTGGACAAGAGCACAAAGTCATTATCTAAACACGAAGCCAAATTTAAGTGGCTGACCCAGGAGTGGAGTCATATTCCCGAGGTTGTTAAGTAAATAGACTCTGAGCACCAAATGCCTTCCAGCAGTATGGGTGTGATTATGCCCCGCTGCTGAGAATGGCAAAATGCAGGTGCAAATGTTACTGTAGGCAAAGGTACAATCCAAATAGTGCCGTAAATGATCTCGTGCTGTAAACCAATTCAACGTGTCCTTCTTTTTAACCCAACCAAATCACTTGCAGAAAAGCTGGGTATTCATTTCATGTATTAGCCTGTATGAAATGGTCCCGAAGCGGCTCTAGACACCAAGGTATTATTTAACCCGTGTGGTTTAGTGGGACAATGGCCGCCCCCCGCCGTAATCCATTCAGAGGTAATACCAGCAGTCAGTGTGAAATTAAATACATTACAGGGAAAGAGCTTAATGCGTTTTATAGGCAGTTTTCATCCACATCAAACTTTAGTTTTTAAAATCTGAACATTTGATCCCACGACAGAAGTGGTGCCTCAAGTCAGAGACTGCCACACTGCGCTGCCAGGAGGTAGAAAAGACTTCAGGGATGCTATCATTGCCTGAAAAGAACCAGTTCCAATCATCTTAGTTCTAGAGAGTTACTCCGATGCCAAAGGCCCAGGGAGCATTTGATCCACTTGCTACAGGGCTGGGACCTGCATTTATTGCCCCTTAACTTTTCTGCTGAGGTTTTTGCTTGAGGGATCGATGTTTTCCTAGTGCAGTGAAACTGCCATTTCTCATAGCTAAATTGAAGTGAGGTATATGGGCTTCCCTCACCTCTCTCCCAGTCCCTCTTGACCCCAGCATGATCTAGCAGTCTGTTCTTTGTTAAATTGAAAATGTGTAGAAATTTTTATAGAGATCCTCAGCTATATAAATAGCTTTGAAAATTGTTGTAACTTTAAAAACGGGTCAAAAAGGAAATTGAACAGCTAGTGAGTTTCATACCATCCAGTCAGCTTTTTGAAGGGTTACATTGGTCTTTCTAGTAAATGGTTGCTTTTATTGTTAGGGTTTCCACTATTTTTTTCCCCCCTCAGTGGCTTTTAATAGAAAAGAGGGCTTTGGTGGAATTTTCTGATAGGATGTCAAATACATCACTAATGGCTTCTGGCACTGCTTTTGAACGTCAAGAGCAGGTTTTGGTCTTGGGAATGTAACCTGCATGCCACTGCAAAATTGAGCATCCAGTTCACGGCGAATGTTACTTCTGATGGTGGGTGGTGACCCCAGTGTGGTCCCCAGGCAAGTACCTGAATTTTTGCAGCTCATAGGTGGATCTTGTGTCCTCATAGATGATGGCCTCGTATTTTTGGAAACTTCAGACCAAACTCTGTTTGGGTACAAAAGCTTATCAAAGGGCTCTTTCGCGGTATTTTCTTTAGATGCAGACAAAGGGTTTAGAGCTCTTTAAAATATGGTAAAACTCAGAAGTGCTTTTTCTGTAGCTTGTATTGAAAGTCTGAGAGCTTAAAAACAGTGATTCTCAACCTCGGATAAGGGAGCCAAAATAATTACTGCTAGCGATCCATGAGTCTACTTAGTGTTTAAGCATTCTCTAGGGTCTGAATAAATAACATGTCTCACACATAGATTATTATTTTAAAAAGAATATCGGTAGATGCTATTATGATTAATAGCATCAAAACTATTTTAAAAGCTTTGAGATTATAGCCATTTTTATCATTACATGTTTGATCAAACCATGCTAAAAGTTCAATTCATATCACATAGGAGTCTAAAGCAATTGAGGGGAGCAGTTTGATATGAAAGTCTCCCAATTGCCAGTAATAAAATTCCAATTCAGACTAACTAAAGCCAAAAGGAAAAGTTATTGGCTCAGGTAACTCAGAGGTAAGCTGAACTCTGTATGCCTCTGCTTCGCTTCATCTTCAGGTGTGGTTTGTCCAAAGGGTGATGAGAGGGTCCTTGTCACATGATCACATGGTCCTGAAGACTTGTGAACTCAAGGGAGACTTTATCCCAACACCCATATTAAACTCCAACTATGATTAAACAAACTGTGATTGTTCAACACTACTTCGTGGACTCCTCTCTGGACTAACCACAAGAGGTAAGGCAGAAATGATCATCTGATTGGTCAGCATGAATTATGTGCTGACCCCTGAAAGGGGAGGAGAGATGACATCCCTTGATTCACAGCCCTGCTAGAGTCACATAGAGGGAGAGGCCAATTTCCAAACAAAAGGAGCTGATGCACAGCAAGCACTGCTTACCCTCCGCCAGAGCAGCTCTCATATTTACACTTATACTTACAAGGATTGGGAATTACTGTCCTAGAATAATTATCATCATCAATTGATCCTTTAACCAGGATCCTCTACCAGGTATCAGAAGTCAGCTAAGCCCGGATGAAACCAAGGGAAATACCCCGGGAGGCATTGTTTGCAGCCAACCTCAACTGTGATTTGTGTGTCTCTGCATTTCTGAGGGGGAGAAGAGGAAACAGGGCTGCCAAAATCAAAATCAAAATCTCCTTAAAACTTAAATCTCGGTTCTCTTCTATGAATTTAAAACACAACAGAACAGATCCTGCAGCACTTCCCTGGTGGTACAGTGAATGGGAGTCTGCCCGCCAGTGCAGGGTCACGGGCTTAATCCTTGCTTCAGGAAGAGTCCACATGCCATTCGGCAGCTAAGCCTGTGCTTGAGAGCCACAGCTACCGAGCCCACGTGCTGCACCAACTGAAGCCTGTGTGTCTAGAGCCTATGTGTTTCATCACAAGAGAAGCCACTGGCGTGAGAACCCTGTGCACTGAGGCAAAAAGGAGCCCCTGCTCACTGCAACTAGAGAAAGACTCAGCAAAGCAACGGAGACTCAGCACAGCCGGAAATACATGAGTAATTAATCAAAAAAGAAACGCCTTTATTAAAATAAATAAACACATGCCTTTATATACACACATCTGCATCACCACCACCACCAAACGGATACAAGCTATAAGGGTTTATTTAGAAAAAGACCAAGAATGATTCTTTCTAAGCCTCTCCATTTGTCTTCAATTGTTGTGTTCTTTCAGTCTGGGTCCCTTGGCTAAGAAAGGTCATATCTGAGGACCAGAGCGCTGAATAACACGACTCTCCTTATTGCTACATCTTTGTGTTACGTTCTGTCATGCTCTTTTTCCTGGGTAATTAATTTCTCTCCAGGAATCAGTAAAGAAAAGAAAGTGCTCGTTTCTTTTTCTTATTTCTGTCTTCCAATCTTTTCCCTTACCCTTCTGGCATTACCCTTCATTTCCTTAATTTTCCCTGTACTTTTACCATTCACCCTTCTCAGCTATAGGCATTATGAACAACTGGTATGATATGAAGAACAGATGGCCTGACTCTTACAATAATAATAGTGGAGAAGGTGATGATGAAAATGAACATTAATGGAACCTTTGTTGAGCTCTATATCATCTTATTAATCTCTGTATTATCTTATTTAATCCTTATACCAATCTTATAGAGTAGTGGAACCATGTGATTTTATTTGGAGAATTGTCCAGCCTTTGAATTCATTTTCTGTGTTTGAGAAATTACTGATAATACGAATTTAGATTTCTCGGTACAAAGGCTAAAAAAGTTCAGATACTTGTTGTACTAGACTTCCTTGCAGTTGGGGTGTGGGCATATGACCTACACTCAGCCAAAGACTGGTGTCTGCCTCAGACTTTAAGATGATAGTTAGGGATACAAAAGGCAAGGAAGTTGAGAATTTGTTTTTCAGATAATGGTGGCATGGGTGGCTTCAGCATGCAGCTGCTAGGGGCGGCAGTGTCTACCGTGGCAGCCAGTGTCCAAGGCTAATAGTACTGGTGGATAAATTCCACTATTCCGTGTCAGTAGCTGCAGTGACAAAGTCTCCACCAACTAGCTTTGGAGCATCATTTTGGCTGTGGTCTGGCTATTGCCTAGACCCCCTTCTTTCTCCCATTTCTGAGTTCGGTTCTCCAGTATTTTATGTTGTTAGAAACAAAATATAATATGGGTGCTGTTCCTGAAGTTGAACCACAAAGAAGCTTTCCCCTTGAGCTCCCTCCTGTTCTTGCAGTAAATTCTCGCCTGCCTAAATCAACCTTTGTTTGTTTATATCACTCAAAACAAAGAACTCTGATGGATACAGGCATGTTATTTTTAATTTCATCTTAAAAATGGTTGTTGCTACTGCTAAGTCACTTCAGTCATGTCCGACTCTTTGCAACCCAATAGATGGCAGCCTACCAGGCTCCCTCATCCTTGGGATTCTCCAGGCAAGAACACTGGAGTGGGTTGCCGTTTCCTTCTCCAATGCATGAAAGTGAAAAGTGAAAGTGAAGTCACTCAGTCGTGTCCAACTCTGTGCGACCCCATGGACTTCGGCCCACCAGGCTCCACCATCCATGAGGTTTTCCAGGCAAGAGTACTGGAGTGGGGTGCCATTGCCTTCTCCATAAAAAATGGTTAGAAGACCTGAATGGACATTTTCCCAAAGAAGACATGTAGATGGCTAACAGATACATGAAATACACTTCAATATTGCTCATTATTAGAGAAATAGAAATTGAAACTATAATGAAGTATTACCTCACTTCTGTCAGAATGGCCATCACCAAAAAGTCTACAAATAACAAATGTTGGAGGGGATGTGGAGAAAAGGAGACCCTCTTACACTGTTGGTGAGAATGTAAATTGATGCAGCCACTATGGAGAACAGTATGGAGGGTCCCCCAAAAACTAAAAACAGGACTACCACATGATCCAGCAATTCCACCACTGTATATATATCTGGGAAAAAAATGAAAGCTCAAATTCAAAAAGATTCATGTGCCCTGTGTTCAGAGCAGCACTATTTACAACAGCCAAGACAGGGAAGCAACTGAAGTGCCCATCGACAGATGATTGGATTAAGAAGGTGTGGAGACACACACACATACACACACACACACACACACACACACACCACTCAGCCTTAAAAAGGAATGAAATTCTTCCATTCGCAGCAATATGAATGGACCTGGAGATATCATACTAAGTGACATAAATCAGAGAAAGACAAATATATCACTCATATGTGGAATCTAAAAAAAATAATACAAATGAATGCCTAGGCAAAATAGAAACAGACTCACAGATACAGAAAATAAATGTGTGGTTACCAAAGGAAAGTGGGAGAGAGTGAAGAACAAAGTAGGTGTATAGAGTTAACAGATGTAAACTACTATGTGTAAAATAGATAAGGAAAAAGGATACAGTAAAGGAAATTGTAGCCATTATCTTTGCAATAACCTATAATGGAGTATAATCTGCAAAAATACCAAACCACTATGCTGTAGACCTGAAACTAATATAATATTAGAAATCAACTGTACTTCAATAAAAAAGAAAATGGAATTATTAAAAAAAAAAAGATTTGGTAACCCAGGATTAAAGAAACATATACACTATGCAAGCTCAAGCAAATAGTGTTAGAACCAGGCTGACTTGAGAGCCCATATTCACTTCCCTTCATACAAGCAGGGAAGAAAAGACCAGGAAGTGAGACTGATCTGATTATAACTTGGAAGAGGTAGATGTCCTTGATTAAAGTCTCAGTTTGGCAAAGTCTTTCCCAAAGTCACAATTATTTGGGTAACCTTTCTGTGTGTAGAAAATGAAGTTTGGTCTAAATCAGTGGCTTCTAGCTTTGGGGGATGGGCTCATATCCCTCCATATTGCTAGCACCCAGTACAAGAGCTGATTCATAGGAAATGCTCAAGAAATAGTTGTTAAATGAATCTTAACCACCTAATGCATCTGACCAGGTCTGAACTTTCAATAAAGCATAATACAGCCCCAGCAGTTTCTAAAATTCAATTTCTCTCGCCTCCAAACAGTAAGGCACTTAATGCAAAACTCCCTTCAACATTTTGGTCTTAGGTTTGAGACTCTTTTTCAGACTCATGGGGAGATACACTAATGTATCCCCAAACCATGGATGACTCTTGATTAGGGTTTTAACTCAAGTTTAAGAAATGTGGTTACTTTTCCCCATAGTTTTTTTTTTTTGTTGTTGTTGTTTGTTTGTGTGTTTATATCTCAAGGGCATGGAGAATAATCAAGTAGTAAAGTAGTAAAATAATCAAGTAGTAAATAACCCAAGTAGTGAAGACATCTCTTTCTTCCTCAAACTGCTTCTGCTCAAAATAGTATCAAAAGGGCTTAGTGTTTCCTTTCTGTTTGCTGCCAGTGGTGCTAAAAGATCAAGACAACAGTCTCCTTCCGTCTTGGGTGCAGAGAACACATTCCAGAGGCTGCTGTAGAAGGGAGCTACCCCTTCCCCGCTCCCATGTCCCCTGTCTTTCTCTTTTTCATTCCCTCTCTTGGTCTTTTCCCCTTCTGTTTTTGCTGCCCCCACCGTCCTTTTCTCAAACCCTACCCAGGGTTTATAGTAGCTGCCTGAGGAGCTGGGCATGCCCATTAGCTGCAGGCAAATCTTGTTTGCCAGCAGGAAGCTGTAGGAATTCTCCCCTAGTGGTGTTTTCTCTCTTTATGTGAGCTTAATCCAGGGGATTAACAAATGGATCAGCTGGAGACCTCCTCTTACCATGACAGAATGGGCAAGTTCAAGCAGGAATAGTCAGTCCCTGAAATCTCTGCTTCTGCTGGGAGCTAAGAGGAGAACACTTACCTGTCTCTGGGCAGGGTGTGTCCCCAGAGGAGGCCCTGGTCGCAGAGGAAATAGCTTTGCCAACACGGAGCCTCTCGCTGCTGGCTTCCTATGCATCTTCCTTCTCTACTTGCTGCAGCCACTGTCTTTTAGCCCTAACACCACCCCTCTTTACCCCTATCTGGGCTCTAACACTCCCTTATCTCCTGCCACTTACAGGCTTTCCTGATGGTTCAGTTGGTAAAGAATCCGCCTGCAATGCAAGAGATCACATCAAATGCAGGAGGCCTGGGTTCAGTTCCTGGGCTGGGAAGATCCCTGGTGGAGGACATGGAAACCCACTCTAGTATTCTTGCCTGGAGAATCCGGTGGACAGAGGAGCCTGGTGGGCTACAGTCCATGGAGTTGCAAAGAGTTGGATTGACCTAACAACTATACCACCGCCACCTGCCACTTACAAGCTTCATGGATTTTCCTGCTTCTTCCCTGTCCTTTCCAGACCCTGCCCAGAATCCATCCTCTTCCTGCTGTGTCCCATGTTCTATGGTGTCTTAAGATGGGTTTCCCAGAAGCAGAGTGTGTGGTGGGGATTCTTGGTTAAGTGATTTTAGTGGGAAAGTGCTCTTAGGAGAAGGAGTACGAAGCAAGAAAGAACAGAAGATGAGAACAAAGGAAGGATATTGTCCCAGCTGGAGACTATCTTCAGAGTGACCCTATTGGCAGGGCTAGAGGATAAATTGTGCCCCACCCCCATAGGATTTTTCTTTTTGGCTATGCTGGGTCTTTTTTGTGACATATGACTTAGTTGCAGAATGTGGGATTTTGGTTCCTCAACCAGGGATCGAACCCTAGGCTCCCTGCATTGGGAGCAGGGAGTCTAATTCATTGAGTGGCCAGGGAAGTCCTACCGATCTTGAGGTAAGGGGCCTGGTATTTGGCACCACTATGCCAGTCATGTATTGGTTGCTGGCATGGGAAGACAAATACTTCCCCAGGGAGATGACTCCTGTTCATCCATGTGCCAAGTTGCTCAGTCATGTCCAACTTGTTGGGACCGCATAGACTGTAGATTGCCAGGCTCTTCTGTCCATGGGGATTCTCCAGGCAAGAATACTAGAGTGGGTTGCCATGCCCTCCCACAGGGGATCGTCCCAACTCAAGGATCGAATCTTCATCTCTTACATTCCCTGCACTGGCAGGCAGGTTCCACACCACTAGTGCCACCTGGGAAGGCCAGTTCATCCAGAAGAGGGAAGCTGAGGGATGGATGTACATCCCAGTGAAGTAGATCTGGAGGGACACTGCAGCATCAACTGCATATGGATTTCAGAAGAGGGCTTCTGTGGCTTTAGATCAGTCCTAGCTCTTATCAGAGCATAAAGCAAGCAGAGCACAGGGTGATGAGACAGATAGGAAAAGAAGAGCAGCACTGCCCAGTACAGTTCAGTTCAGTTCAGTCGCTCAGTCGTGTCCTACACTTTTCGATCCCATGAATTGCAGCACGCCAGGCCTCCTTGTCCATCACCAGTTCCTGCAGTTCATTCAGACCCACATCCATCAAGTCAGTGA
>SJYC01013446.1:0-14148 GCA_006408675.1 Madoqua kirkii | reverse complement strand
TGGACACCCTTGGAATAACTCTCTGCCTCTTAAAATTTCAGACTTGACTCATCTTTCCTAGTGTCCTAACAACAGTCAGGTAAAAGGCCTGAATCTGAGTGGATTCACCCTGACCTATTCCATTCCTGAGCTCCTTCCAGGTCTACTGGAAAAAGTTGCAGCCATCCTCCAGAAACTGTACTTAGGTCAGTATGGGATCATGGATTCACAACTCGAGGCCATCATGCCTGCCCTATACCACTGATTTCAGCTCAGTTTTTTCAGTGTGCTTGGAAACTTCTTCTCCATGGCCATCACAAAGAAGATGCTGTGACATACCTCCTGGTTGCCTAGTTTAAGTCAAGAACTCTCCCCTGTCCCTCAGGAGAGTTTCATCTCTCTGGGAATCCTCAAAATGAGAAGACTTGCTCAGTGTTGGGCTGAACTACTTGAGATGTTCCAGGACCATCTGGATTAGTTCCAGTGTCTGTCCTCACTGTGGCGAGGATACATTTACTCATCCTGAGTCCATGGTATATGACAGTAACGCCTCTGCCTAGTTGGGTGCATTGATCAAAAGCTTTCTTCTGAGCACCTGGAAATGGAAATCTGATACCGGTACTTTGTGAAGGGAAAACAGACCCCTGGTTTCAGACATCTGCTCAATGTGTATGTGAAAAGGAAAAGTGATCCTGCAGGGGTGCAGGACTGCAGAGGGAACAGCTGATGCTGAGCAGTAATGGAACTTTGTATGCATGTATCCTACAGAGTAAGAATTATAAACCTGAAATTCTGAAGGTGGATACAGCTTGAGACCCACATGTTGGAGTTATCCCTGGGTAGATGGTTGTAAAGAAATAATCAGAAATAAAGAGATGCTCAGTATAAACCAACTGCTGCCCTCCATGTGTGAGCTTTTTCCCCCCTCAGTTTACATTGCAGGAATCTCCAGATACAGATGAAAAAAAAGTCAGTTTCTGAGTTTCTACCATTTCCACCCATTCTTTATTCTGTCTGAGGCAGCTCATTGTTGTTTTTCAGATGCAAATTTATGTCCTACTCCTTGGGACCTCATGGTTTGCAGTGCTGCAGGCTTCCCTGTCCTTCACTATCTCCCAGAGTTCACTCAGATTCTTGTTCATTGAGTCAGTGATGCTATCTAGCCATCTCATCCTCTTCCATTCCCTCCCCTTTTCTCTTCAACCTTTCCTAGCATCTGAGTCTTTTCCCAATAAGTCAAGTCTTCATATCAGGTTACCAAAGTATTGGAGCTTCCACTTTAGCATCAGTCCTTCCAATGAATAGTCAGGGTTGATTTCCTTTAGGATTGACTTATTTAGTCTCCTTGCAGTCCAAGGGACTTGCAAGAGTCTTTTTCAGCACCACAGTTTGAAAGCATCAATTCACTGGCATTCAGCCTTCTGTAAGTTCCAACTCTCACATCCATATGTGACTACTGGAAAAACCTTAGCTTTGACTATGCAAACATTTGTCAGCAAATGATGTCTTTGATTTTTAATACACTAATTTTCCATAGCTTTTCTTCCAAAGAGCAAGAGTATTTCAATTTCATGACTACAGTCACTGTCCACAGTGATTTTGAAGCTCAAGAAAATAAAACTTGTTACTGCTTCCACTTTTTAGTGATGGGCCTGGATGCCATTCCAACTAAATGATCTTAATTTTTTGAATGTTGAGATGTAAGGGGCATCTCTTACCTCCTTACATATTCCTATGTCTGTCCAATTGGTTAATATACAGAAGGGTGAACATACTCAGAGTCCAATGAGCCACTGCAGTGAAGAGTTCTTGGCAGGGCCCTCATTGCTGACTCAGGCCTTGATCTTGGACATGAGTAGTCTCCATGTTTCTCTTGATAGGTCTATAAGTCTCAGTTCTTGGCCCTTCTGTATGTTGGGAAAGGGCTTTTCTCCACAAGGCATGTTCACAGTTCTGGAAGTGGTCATCTGCACTGTAGATAAGCTGAGCCTCTGTACCTCGCCAACCAATTACCACAGTGAGTAATAGTCCTTGAATTATTCTATTTGTATCAGTGAAGTTATACAAATTTCTCTGAACAAAAGACTAAAACTATACAGGCATGTAACATGGTTTTTGTATATCTCATTAAAAATTACATCTTTGGGGGCTAAATTATATTAATGGAAGACTTAAATCCCATGAAACCTTCAGTATCTCCCCATTAAGGAAAACGAGAATAGCATGTTTTGACCCCAGATATCAGTCAAAACACTGAAAGGATTGCTTCCTTGTCAGTGGTAAGACACTGTAGTTGTTAGGGTTCTTCTGAGTAACAAATATTATACAGCTGATTGTTAAACAATGTGTCAGTGAAGGGTGATACCCATGTTCAGATGAAGATCTTCATATAATTTATTGTCTACCCTCCATTTTCTCATTTCCACATCCTTGAATTCCACCAACTATATCCTGTATAATGACGTTTACTCTTGAAACATGTTTGTGTGTAAGTCAATCTGAGCATTTCAAACCAGTGTTTTCTAGGGTCACCTGTATATACAGATATATATAGGAAGATTTTTGTTATGCTAATGGACTTGTTTGATTACACAGTCTGAGAAGTCCCACAATCTACTATCTGTAACCTAGACAACCTGCAATGCCAGTGCTATAACTCAGACTGAGGATTAAGGCTTAAAATCAGGTAAACTGATTGTGTTACTCCAAGTCTGAGACCAAAGACCTAAGAAGCAGGGAACCACTGTTTAAGTTTCACAGCACAGAGGCTTGAGAGCCAGAAGCTTCAACATTTGTGGGTAAGAAGAGAGAGAGGAGAGAATTTTCCCTCCTTGTTTTGTTCAGAACCCAAGGACTACATGATGCCCATTCACATTGGTAAGGGCAGATCTTTTCGTTCAGTTGTTTCCAATGTTAATTTCTTCCAGAAACATTTTCAACCAGGACTCATGTTTTACCAGCACTTTTTTTTTTTAACATAGGAACATTTACACAAGAAAATTAACCATCACATTGACCGTAAACAGAGGGCATTCACAGAAAAACAGTCTGCTGAAATTTCATGGACTGGTGTTGCTAATTCAAGGAGGGGTGGGGAGGATATAGGAAAGAAGGTGTTTCAGGCAAGAGCTCAGTTTTTCTGTTCTCTATGTGTGTGTGTGTATGTGTGAAGGAAGATGATGATACAAACCTAGGTTCTGAAATTTTCTAGGCATCAATGAGATGATGCACTTGAGAGTTTGGCACCCAACTTGGCATATAGCAAGACACTATTAAATGGGTCTTTGCCTACTTTTTCCCTCCTAGAAGAAATCCCCAGGATACTTTATTCTTCTAGCATACCCTTACAGTAGGAAGGAGAACAAACCCAGGACCTAAAGTGGGACTCACCTTTGACATATGGCCACCAATTCATGGGCACAGTCCATGGAATTCCCCAGGCCAGAATACTGGAGTGCGTAGCCCATCCCTTCTCCAGCAAATCTTCCCAAACCAGGAATTGAACCAGGATCTCCTGCATTGCGGATGAATTCTTTACCAATGGAGCTATCAAGGAAGTTTTTTCCAAAATTTTATATAATTGGAATTGTCCGATAAGCAGGCTTCTTAGTTAGTAATATACATGCAAGTTATTTCTGTGTCTTCCTGTTTTATGTTGAATTTTTTGAATGTACCAGACATTATTTATTCATTCATCTACTGAAAGACATCTTAGTTGCCTCCTTGGTTTGCCGCTACAAACATCTGTATGCACGTTTTATGTGGACATGTTTTCAGTTCAGTTCAGTCGCGTCTGACTCTTTGCGATCCCATGTATCGAAGGATGCCAGGCCTCCCTGTCCATCACCAACTCCCAGAGTTCATTCAGACTCATGGCCAATCGAGTCAGTGATGCCATTAAACTCATTAAATATCAAGTAGAAAGATAGCTGGATTATATGAAAAGAGTATGTATTGCAATTATTTTTCTCCCTTGACAATCTTAACTGATAGAGATTATCCCATAAAAGGCAGGAACTCTATCACCCTGTGGTCCCACAGGTGAACAAGAAGTCTGATTAGCAGTAAAGGCATAAAACATCCTGAAAACCTTTAAAGTCAGTTTATAATGAAATGTTATTTGCACTGAAATGCAAATCTTGGGAAATTCAGCATTAGTTGGTTATCAATAGCACAAATAAGTTGGATATGGAAGAAATAACACTTGTGGTCAATACAGTGCACAATGTAAATTGTATATAAAAGTGTGACCAAACAGGACCCTACGGGGCAGTCCTGGAGCTGATCTTCCACCAAGTTCTCCTCCTGCCTCTTGTTTGTAGAAAACCTTTAGGCTTCTAGGCCTTCCTCAAGTTCCAAAGAACAAGTTTAAACAGAAAGTATGAGGAAATGGGGAAACAGGGGGAAACAATCAAGCAACAGACAATAACAATAGTTTAGCCATTAATCAAACTCAAGGATCTTTAAAACCATTTCAGGGGCTACAGATAATATTCTGAGTCATATCCTTGAACCATTTATATATACTGAAACTCCCATCATGTGGAAGAAGTTAACTGCATGCTGACCAGAAGTGAGTAGACCACAGAGCAATTGAAAGAAGGCTGATGAAGTTGGCTTCCAATTACATCACCACCAACCAATCAGAAGAATGTTCAGGAGCTGCTCTCCACAACACTCTCCTTCACCTTGTCTTCAAAAGTCTTTTCCTGAAAGTCATCTGGAAATTTTGTCCTTTTGAGTAACTGGTTGTCCCTGTTTTTTGCTTAGTTCCTGTAGTAAATCCTGCACTTTTCTCTGCCATTTCCAGTTAGTATGTTAGTTTCACTGCTTTGTGGTGAGCAAGCAGGTTTGATTCAGTGATTAAAAAAAAACTTCTTTTGTTTTCCATGCTTTTGTTGATTATGCCCAAGGAGTACAGGGCAATATTCTCATTGTAAAAATCCCAGTAATACAGACAGAATGAGCATTTCCACTTCCAAGGCCCTTCTCCAGTTTGCATCTCCTGTGGAGAAATAGCAGATTGGGTGTGATGGTTTAAGATTCACATAGGATGAAATCACAGTCTCAGAATTTTAGGCAACACTCAGACTTCCCATGTGTGCTTTTACTTCACATTCCTAACATCACCTGCAGCCTTGCCCTCTTCTTCCTTCTCCACCTCACCTTTCTCCATCTCCTTTTCCTCTTCAAATTTCTCTAGCTTTCTACTGTTAGTACCATTAAGGAGGAGGTGGGGACATGTACTTTCAGGTTCCCTTGCATCTTAGGCACTCCTACACTGCTGAAAAGCATTTCTCAAAGTGAACTGAGCAATAGCCAAAGCCTCTGAGCATCTTCATCAGCCTCACCAGAAGCCTCTGGTCCATCCCTTGGCCATCCACTCTTATGACACCAGCTGTCTCTTCAGGATGTTTAGGACCTTACCAGGATACTTGAATCAGACTTACCTGGGGTGATCCTTCTGGGCAAGCAGATCCTCAACCCCATCCAACACTGCTTGTAGGTTCCCTCTGTGAAACAACTACATCAGACTACCCCTCAGAGGCAGGCAGACATAGGGCCAGGTTTGCACCATGGCCTTCAGGGTCTCACTGTGTCTCCCAAAGGAGGTTGAAATAAACAGTGGTGAGAAGAGCTCAGTGGGCAGGTACTCAAAAGTGGAGATAGCTGAGGCCTCGCCCCTCCACAGGCTCATTGCTGCCAGGTCCAAGAGTCTGAGAGGGTTCCAGACACTCGTGCTGACTCTACTCCAAAAGGAATCCCATGAGTATTTTCAGGGAATAAATCATCCTTCTCAGACCACGCGTGACCTTCATGTGTCTCCTTACACTGCAGAAGAACCAAATCGCGGCCATAGTTATTCCTCTGGCAGTAGTGGAAGAGCCTTAATTTACACAAATTATACTCTGGGCTCTGTTGACAAAATCATTGCAGGAAAGGGGACATCTTCCAGGGCCCGAAACTGGGCTCTTGTCTAACACTTGGAAATGAATTGTCAGAGACACATATGCTGAGAAAGCAAGAGGTTTTACTGGGAAAGGGCACCCTGGCGGAGAGCAGTAGGGTAAGGGAACCCAGGAGAACTGCTCTGCCACGTGGCTCATGGTCTTGGGTTTTATGGTGATGGAATTAATTTCCTGGTTGTCTTTAGCCAATCATTCTGACTCAAAGTCCTTCCTGGTGGTGCATGCCTTGTTCAGCCAAGATGGGTGCCAGAGAGAAGGATTCTGGGAGGTGTTCGGACAAGTGATGTCTCCTTTTGACCTTTCCTGAACTCTTCTGGTTGGTGGTGGCTTATTAGTTTCATGTTCCTTACCAGGACCTCCTGTCATAAAACAACTCATGCAAATGGTTACTATGGTACCTGGCCAGGGTGAGCAGTTTCAATCAGTGTGCTTTCCCTAACAAAATGACATAGGTCTAACCTTTCTGGAACCACAAGTAGTGCTTCACAAGTACCACAGAGATGGAAACATCAGTCACTACTTTATCCTTTTTTTCCACATCTTTGTTTAATCATGTGTTACTGGGAGGTGGGTACTATAAGCTCGAAACCTGATCACAATTTGTTTTGGGAGAACACTCTCAGACCATCATTTCCAGCCCTAACCTATGGAAATAGGGGAGTCACGTGGACCAAAAGAGCCTTCATCCTCAATTCCCACAGTAAACTGGCTGGGAAAGATTAAGGCGATACCACTAAAATGAATGTTATTTGTGCACAAACTAAATATTTTAAATGTCAAGAAATAAAGTTTCAAATAGTTTGAGATTTTTCATTAAAAAGTAAATCTAGTTGGTGTAGGTATTTAAAAATGATATACATCAAATTACAGATCAAAGTATTTGTTATTAAAGGTACAGTTACCCTTAAAACCAAAACCTGAAATCTATTCATTGAAAAGGAAGAAAAGGAAAATCTCCCTGAAATCCCTAACTGTATACCATCATTCAAGACCAGATTACCACAGGGGAGATCTTGGTGTCCTTAACTTAGACTGTTATTTTACCAGCTCTCCTGTGACTGGCAGGGTATTTAGACTTCAAATCTGTGTAGAATCCAGGTAGTGACTACAGAGCAAGGAAATTCTGCATTTTTTCCTGGGTAACTAAGGCTTTTGTAGACCTTTCTAATCACATTTTCTGTCTTTTCAACTACTACTTTCCAATTAGGAAGTTGTACCTAATTATATTCTATCAGATTGGGCTTCCCTGGTGACTCATATGGTGAAGAATCCACCTGCAATGTGGGGGACCTGGGTTCAGTCTTTGGGTTGGGAAGATACTTTGGAGGAGGACATGGCAACCCACTCCAGTATTCTTGCCTGGAGAATCCCCATGGACAGAGGAGTCTGGAGTGCTACAGTCCATGGGGTCATAAAGAGCTGGACATGATTGAGCGAGTTCACTTTCACTTTTGATGAAAAAGAATGCATTTGAGTCAGTTCTAATGAGGTGGATGAAATTGGAGCTGATTATACAGGGTGAAGTAAATCAGAAAGAGAAACACCAAGACAATATATTAATGCATATATATGGAGTTCAGAAAGATGGTAACGACAACATTATATGCAAAACAGTAAAAGAGACACAGATGTAAAGAACAGACTTTTGGATTATTATGGAGAAGGCAAGGGTGGGATGATTTGAGAGAATAGCCCTGAAACATGCATATTACCATATGTAAAACATATGACCAGTGCAAGTTTGATTCATGAAGCAAGATAATCAAAGTTAATGCTCTGGAACAACCCAGAGGGATGGAGTGGGGATGGAGTTGAGAAAGGTTTCAGGATGGGCGGACGCATGTACACTCAAGGCTGATTCATGTCGATGTATGGCAAAAGCCACCACAATATTGTAATTAGCCTCCAATCCTAAGATACGCAGATGACACCACCCTTATGGCAGAAAGTAAAGAGGAATGAAAAAGCCTCTTGATGAAAGTAAAAGAGGAGAGTGAAAAAGTTGGATAAAGCTCAACATTCAAAAAACGAAGATCATGGCATCTGGTCCCATCACTTCATGAGAAATAGATGGAGAAACAGTGGAAACAGTGTCAGATTTTATTTTGGGGGGCTCCAAAATCACTGCAGATGGTGACTACAGCCGTGAAATTAAGACTCTTACTCCTTGGAAGGAAAGTTATGACCAACCTAGATAGCATATTCAAAAGCAGAGATATTACTTTGGCAACAAAGGTTCGTCTAGTCAAGGCTATGGTTTTTCCTGTGGTCATGTATGGATGTGAGAGTTGGACTGTGAAGAAAGCTGAGCGCTGAAGAATTGATGCTTTTGAACTATGGTGTTAGAGAAGACTCTTGAGAGTCCCTTGGACTGCAAGGAGATCCAACCAGTCCATTCTGAAGGAGATCAGCCCTGGGATTTCTTTGGAGGGAATGATGCTAAAGCTGAAACTCTAGCACTTTGGCTACCTCATGCGAAGAGTTGGCTCATTGGAAAAGACTCTGATGCTGTGAGGGATTGGGGACAGGAGGAGAATGGGACGACAGAGAATGAGATGGCCGTGAGTCTGAGTGAACTCTGGGAGTTGGTGATGGACAGGGAGGCCTGATGTGCTGCGATTCATGGGGTCACAAAGAGGGGGACACAACTGAGCGACTGAACTGAAGATAAAAAAATAAAGTAAAAAGCAAAGCAAAAAACGAAATGAAGTCGAGATAGGCAACCTCTCAGAAAAAGAATTCAGAATAATGATAGTGAAGAAGATCCAGGATCTTGGAAAAATAATGGAGGCAAAGATTGAGAAGATGCAAGAAATGTTTATCAAAGACCCAGAAGTAAAGAACAGAGATGAATAATACACTAAAGGAAATCAATAGAATAACTGAGGCAGAAGAACAGATAAATGACCTAGAGGACAGAATGATGGAAATCACTGCCACAGAACAGAATATTGAAAAAAGAATGAAAAGAAATGAAGACATCCTAAGAGACCTCTGGAACAACATTAAATGTACCAACATTCACATTATAGAAGTCCCAGAAGGAGAAGAGAGAGAGAAAGGACCTGAAAAAATATTTGAAGAGATAGTAGCTAAAAGCTTCCCAAACATGGAAAAGGAAGTAGTCAACCAAGTCCAGGAAGCACAGAGAGTCCCAGGAAGGATAAACCCAAGGAGTAATATACCAGGACACACAGTAATCAAACTGACAAAAATTAGACAAAAAATATTAAAAGCACCAAGGGAAAGATGACAAATAACATGCAAAGTCTCATCAGCCTATCAGCCAATTTCTCAACAGAAACTCTACAAGCCAGAAGGAAGTGGTATGATATATGTAAAGTAATGAAAAGGAAGAACCTTCAACCCAAAACACTCTACACAGCAAGACTATCCTTCAGGTTTGATAGAGAAATCAAATGCTTTCCAGACAAACAAAAGCTAAGAGAATTCAGCACCACAAACCAGCTTTTTAACAAATGCTAAAGGAGTTTCTCTAGGCAGGAAACACAGAGAAAAAAAAAAAAAAACCTACAGAAAATAGATTTCAAATTTAGTGAGGGAAAGAACTCCATATCTAGGACATAGTAGGCATTCCGTATATGTTAGTTGAATGAATGGATGAATGAAAAAGTTAGTTTTTAGTTTGGATAACTTTAGCCCATTAAAATAATTTTGCATCCTGATTAAGTAACAAAAAGCTTAGTGTATGTCTTTTCTCTCTGAATTAAGCTTGGGTTGTCAGAATCATAAATACCTTTTTATTCTCCTGTCTTGAGTGCCATTTAATCCTATTATGGAATAATTTCCATTGAGCAAGGAAAAAATAAATAGAATATGCAGTTCCTTGTTCTAAGGATTTTAAAATCTTATGCAAAAGGTATTAGAGGCTTAGAAAGCAACATGCAACTGCGCCTAGTACAAAGAAAAGAGAATGAGAAAATGGGCTTGATTCTAGACTTGTCTGTGCATATTTGTCTATATATTACAGCCCATGGAGTACTATATATTAGAAGTAAATACATAGTTATGTTTATGAGTATTTATAATAGTAATACTCAACAATTAATTAAAATTATTGTTAAATTATTATTGATTGAAATTATTAATATAGTAATTAATGATCAAGAAAAATGATTAATGCTTTACAAGTATAATACAAGCTTTTCAGAATTTATAAGACTGTATGCCTCATGAGGACAGGGACCATTAATGTTAATCATTATTTTCTTTTCATAGAATAGTTGTTTGTTTAAATATTTACTGATTAGAGTCCTTGGCAAAATACATTAAAAAAAAAAACAACCTGGAAATAGAAAAAGCAGACCTGTGAGCCAGTATTTTGATATGGCTCTGTAGGAGAAGCCATCAGAATGTGAAAGGTCTACAGGTACAGATGGGAAATACTCAGAAATGCATAAATATTGCTCAAGGACCAAGCTATATTTACATCAAATACTTTTATAGGATTTGGGGAAAATTTATAATAAGGATAATACTAGGCTGTTTTTATTTAGTCTCAAGAAGGCACAGATAAATATAATTAAAAACACTTTTGAGTCAAGATTTCAGCATCATAGGTTTCTATATAATGTGATTCCCAGTGACTGCTTGTTAAAAAAAAAAAAAGGGTAATGCATTTCTTAGAATAAAATGAAAGAGCAAACTTTCTCTTCACTGTTAGTAAAGATAGTAAATACCTCTCCTGAAAAAGCAATGAGTAAAAATCATTAGAACGCTGCGTAGAGAACAAATAACTGTGGTTAACCTCTTCAATCTAAATTATTAACTTTCCAATATCATTTAAAGAACTCACAAAGAAACATGAAGCCTCTCAGTACGTGTGGAAATATTCCCAATTTTGGAAAGATGGTTTAAAAAAGCAGACCATTCATTTTATAGTAATAGATACGATTACACAATTATATGATAAAGCACCTGAAAAAATATTCACAAACTTATTCTTCCATACTTTCTTTCTTTGAGTCAGTAATTATAGCTCTGAACTTCTTAATACGTTCACTTTTACTTTATAATATGCAGAAGTTTTTATTAAGTACAGACTTACCTAGAATGCTTTTCTAACTACTTTGGCCCTTTCCTCTAACACTGCCGGGTTAGTGAATTAAAATGCAGTTTTCCTAAAATTTGCTTGAAGAGAATGTTGTGAAAGTTAGAGAAAAGCAAATCTTTCATGTTACTGAACCGTAAATGAAATAGTCAGGACAGACCGTGTTTTGTGATGCTCTTCCTGTCCTGAGGAGGGCTGCCTAATTTGTGGGTGAGCCCAGCTTCAGCCCTCAGCCCACTGTGTCAGTCGTAGCTGCTCTGCTTCTGTCTGTTTTCTGCGTTGGAGTTACCATGAGTTTTCCTTTGAAGAAAAGCCTCACTAAAAACAGAAGGATTTGAAGCCAGAGATTGTGATTTTTTCCCCAGGTCTGATCAGAACCAGAGTCTATGATTAGTTATTCTGGTTGAATGCTTTGACTGTAATTTGTAGGGTTTGTTTTTTTTCTTTACTCCTCTAAATACAGAGTTGCCATGTTTTTGTTTTTGAGAACTAATTGTGGACATTCAAATAAATGTTTGAAAATTTCAGTTTAAATTTGATTTACTTAGCTTGGTTTGTTGGACTCAAATTTTAAGAGTGGAAACAGTTTCCACATACTTAAATTTTTCCCCTGTAGTTCGAGATGAAGCCAATCTGCCTAAGCAGTGAGTGCTCAGGTTGGTTAGTGGAGATTTGCTAAAGCAAAATAAAACAGGAGTGGATAAGAGGCTATTAATAAAGTTGAAAATACAACTAATGTGATTCTTTCCTGAGGCGTGGGATGAGAATCAGTGTTGAGCATTTTAAAAATACCAAGAGAGAACAGTGAATCTGTTTTTGTTACTCTGGGCAGGAAGAAAAGAGACTTAACTGTTCGTACACATCTCCATCACACGACAGTCCTTAAGTGATGCTTGTAAACTTTTTTCTATATGTAATTCTTTTCTGCCACCTCCACATTAAGATAGGTATAGTTGGTTTCATTCTGACTCTTTGCCACCCTGTGGACTGTGGCCTACCAGGCTGCTCTGTCCATGGGATTTTCCAGGTGATAGTACTGGAGTGGATTGCCATTTCCTTCTCCAGGAGTTCTTCCCAACCCAGGGATCAAACCCGGGTCTCCCGCATTGTAGACAGAGGCTTTACTGTCTGAGCCACCAGGGAAGTCCATTCTAATAACTTGCAATTTAACCTGTTCTTTGTCCTGTCTGTTTATTTGTGTCATTGAAGGAAAGGTAAGGCACATCATAGTCTGTTTGATTACATTACATCTTTCATAGCTGTCCACAGGATAGCACTGGTATGATTTCTGTGGAGCACAGTCAAAGAGCTAATGAGGAACTAAGTAAGATCAGTGTTTACTTTTGAAGGCACTGTCATTGTCAAGGAGGAAATAAGCCAGATGGTCTTATTTCTATTTTATATATCTGAATTCCTCACTAGATTTTAAATTTTGGGGATCAGTTGATAAAACTTTTTCATTTCTATATCTTTTCTTCTCAGCATCAGTGACTAGTGTATGTTACAGTTTTTAGTGAATCAAGTATTTATTGAATTAATGAATTAAAACTCCTTTGCTGGAAGTAATAAAGATGTAGACATGTAGAGATACTTCCTTTAAGGACAGTGTTTGAGCAAAAAAAAGATTGTAAGTCTCTGTGCTGTTGGAGGAATGAGTTAGGGATTAAAAACTGATAAAGTTTTTTTTTTTTTTTTTTAGTATGAATTTATCTGTTGGAACACATTTGGCACCAATTTTTACAAAATATCTCCTTTATGCCACTTGTTTTGATAGGACTGTATGGCTAAGCTATGGGCTTAGACATTGAATTTCAGTTACTTTATGGGATATTTGTTTCTTATCTTAGTTTTTAGTAGTCTGTTTTTCTCCTGGAATCCTCTAAGTCTGTATTTGTGTGGTTTGGGTCTAACTGCTTATCATTTCCACCTTAACAGACTCTAGCCACTTAGCTGCTGCTGCTGCTAAGTCGCTTCAGTCGTGTCCGACTCTGTGCGACCCCATAGATGGCAGCCCACCAGGCTCCCCTGTCCTTGGGATTCTCCAGGCAAGAACACTGGAGTGGGTTGCCATTTCCTTCTCCAATGCATGAAAGAGCCACTTAGCAGAGATCATTTTTTGGTCTGCAGATGTAAGAATATAAAGAAATTTCTCTGCCCTTCTGACATTATAGGATGTTAGTCAAATTGGTTTAAATATTCTTTTTTTTTGTTTATTTCTTTATTGAAGGATAATTGCTTTACAGAATTTTGTTGTCTTCTGTCAAACCTCAATATGAGTCAGTCATAGATATACATATATATATATCCCCTCGCTTTTGAACCTCCTTCCCATCTCCCTCCCCATCCTACCCCTCTAGGTTGAAACAGCCCCTGTTTGAGTTTCCTGAGCCATACAGCAAATTCCCGTTGGCTCTCTGTTTCACATATGGTAATGTAAGTTTTCATGTTAACTATTTACATACTTCTCACCCTCTGCTCCTCTCTCCCCATGTCCATAAGTCTGTTCTCTATGTCTGTTTCTCCATTGCTGCCCTGTAAATAAATTCTTGAGTACCATTTTTCTAGATTCCATATATGTGCATTAGAATACGATATTTATTTTTCTTTCTGACTCACTTCACTCTGTATAACAGGTTCTAGGTTCATCCACCTCATCAGAACTGATTGAAATGTGTTCCTTTTTTATGGCTGAGTAATATTACATTGTGTACCACAACTTCTTTATCCATTCATCTGTCAGTAGTCATCTAGATTGCTTCCATCTTCTAACTGTTGTAAATAGTGCTGCAGTGAGCAGTGGGATACATGTGTCTTTTTCAACCCTGGTCTCCTCAGGGTATATGCCTAGGAGTGAGATTGCTGGGTCATATGGTGGTTTTCTTTCTAGTTTTTTAAGGAATCTCCATACCATCTTCCACAGTGGCTGTATCAGTTTACATTCCCAATAGTGCAAGAGCAGTCCCTTTTCTCCACACCCTCCCCAGCATTTATTATAGTTTGTAGACTTTTTGATGATGGCCATTCTGACCAGCATGAGGTGATATCTCATTGTGGTTTTGATTTACATTTTTCTGATAATGAGCGATGTTGAGCATCTTTTCCTGTGTTTGTTAGCCATCTGTATGTCTT
>SJYC01013444.1:0-31877 GCA_006408675.1 Madoqua kirkii | reverse complement strand
AACTATGATGTGGTCAGTAACCCAGAGCCAGACATTCTGGAGTATGAAGTCAAATGGGCCTTAGCAAGCACCGCTGTCAGTAGAGCTAGTGGATGTGATGTAATTCCAATACGACTATTCAAAACCCGAAAAGATGATGATATCAAAGTGTTGCACTCAATATGTCAGCAAACTGGAAGACCCAGCAGTGGCCACAGGACCAGAAAAGGCCAGTCCTCATTCCAGTTCCCAAGAAGGGTACCACTAAAGAATGTTCAAGGTATTGGACAATTTTACTCATCTCCCATGCTAGTAAGGTCATGCTTAAAATCTTGCATGCCAGGATGCAGCATTATGCAAAGCAAAAACTTCCAGAGGTCCAAGCTGGATTTAGAAAAGGAAGAGCAACAAGAGATCAAATTGCCAACATTTGCTGGATCATGGAGAAAGCAAGGGAATTCCAGAAAAATATCTATCTTTGTTTCATTGACTATGCTAAAGCCTTTGATATATGTGGATCTTAAAGAGATGGGAATACCAGACCATCTTACCTGTCTCCTGAGAAACCTGCATGCGGGTCAAGAAGCAAGAGTTAGAACCCTGTATGGAACAACTGATTGGTTCAGGATTGAGAAAGGACTATGACAGAGCTGTTGTCACCCTGTTTATTTAATCTATATGCTGAGCATATCATGAGAAATGTCAGGCTGCGTGAGTTACAAGCTGGAATCAAAATAGGTGGGAGAAACATCAACAACCTCAGATAACCTTCTGCCACTTGAAAGGCAGAAAATGAAGAGGAACGAAAGAAACTCTTGGTGAGGGTGAAGGAAGAAAGTGAAAAAGCCAGCTTAAAACTAAATATTAAAAAAAAAAAAACTAAGATCATGGCATCTGGCCCCATTACTTCAAGGCAAATAGAGGGGGAAAAGGTGGGAGGGCAATAGTGACAGATTTCCTCTTCTTGGGCTCTAAAATCACTGCAGTTACTGCAGCCATGAAATCAGAAGACAATTGCTTCTTGGCAGGAAAGCTATGACAAACCTAGACAGTGTGTTGAAAACCAGAGACATTACTCTGCCAACAAAGGTCTGTATAGTCAAGGCTATTGTCTTCCCAGTGGTCGTGTGTGGTTGTGAGAGCTGGACAATCCAGCAAGAAGGCAGAGTGCTAAAAAATTGATGCCTTTGAACTGTGATGCTGGAGAAGACTCCTTAAAGTCCCTTGAACAGCAAAGAGATCAAAGGGAAATCAAACCTGAATACTCATTGGAAGGACTAATGCTGAAGCTGAAGCTCTAGTATTTTGGTACCTGATGCAAATGACTGACTCACTGGAAAAGTCCCTGATTCTTGGAAAGACTGAGGAGGGCAGGAGAAGAGGGCATCAGAGGATGGCTGGATGCCTCAGAGGAGGCAATGGACATGAGCTTGGGCAAACTTCGGGAGATAGTGAAGGACAGGGAGGCCTGGTATGATGCAGTCCATGAGGTTGCCAAAGAGTCAGACACAAGTAGGACAATATTCCTATCTTTGCCTCGATCTTCATAAGGTAATGTGCCCTCTTGTGTGTGTCTATGTCAAAATTTCCCTTTTCTTATATAAAGATACTGTCATTGGATTAGCACCCACTCTAATTCAGTGATCTTGCCTTAATTAGGTCTGAAAAGTTTCTATTTCCAAATAAGGTCATATTCACAGATTCTGGATGGACATGAATTTTGAGGGAACATTATTTAACCTAGTACTTTCCCTTACTTCCCAGTGCCCTGCTATGGTGCCCTCAAACTCTGTTGCCTAATCAAGCCATTAAGACTACAGATTTCTATACAAGTATTAGTGGTGGCTCAGATGGTAAAGAATCTTCCTGCAATGCAAGAGACCTGGGTTTGGTCCTTGGGTTGGGAAGATCCCCTGGAGAAGGGAATGGCAAGCCACTCCAGTATTCTTGCCTGGAGAATCCCATGGACAGAGAAGCCTGGCAGGCTATATAGTCTATGCGGTTGCAAAGAGTTGGACTTGACTGGGAGACTAACACTTTCACTTTCTATGTCACTGAGTGGGCCTGGACTCAGGTAAAAAGCTACCAAAAAAAGAAACTCATAAGGCATAGTCTTCTTCCAAATATCATGTCCCTTCCAGATTTTGCCTGCTTTTATTTACTCTATAGTACCTTTGGTAATTGGGGCTTCTTAGGTGGCACAGTGGTAAAGAATCTGCCTGCCAGTGCAGGAGATGTGAGATGTGGGTTTGATCCCTGGATTTGGGAAAATCCCCTAAAGGAGGAAATGGCCACCCACACAGTATTCATGCCTGGGAAATCTGGAGCTTGGCAGGCTACAGTCTATGGGGTCACAGAGAGTCAGACATGACTGAGCATACACGTATGTACCTCCAGTAATTGCCTTTTTAAATCTTTTCTGTGGTTTATAGTTACTCTCAATAGAAAGGTAAATTTTAGAGAAACTACTCAGTCACAACTAGAGTAGACTCACCTGTTTTTCTAACAAGTTTAATAGAAAAAAAAATTAAGAATTAACATTTAGTTTCATGTTAAATAATGTATATGAATTATGTTATTTTTTTTACTGCTATTCAATATCTTAAATATTTCTACTTCACCATTGTGATGCTGTTTTTCTCCATCAGAAAGCATGCACAGTGTCCAATGAATAAAACATTAATAACAGCATTTACTACTTAATGTTTCAATTACTCTTCTAAATGCCTTATATATATGTTGTCTCAGTAAATCTTCACATCAACATACAACTTAGACAGTAGTTTTACAGAAGAATAATTCTCATTTTACAAACAAGGAAACTGAGGTCCCAAAGGTTAATCTGTACCTGTGCCATGGGTAGTATATGATGAATTGTAAGAGTTCATGCCTATAACCATTATGCAGTACTGCCTCCTAAAAGCACAGATTGTTATCTCTGGCACTAGTTTGGATCATTATTAACCCTAAAACTTCATTATTTATAAGGCTTCACTTGTCTAATTTTGCCTAATTTCTAATGTATGAAGTAAACAGGAAGTAAAGAGTAAATAAACATTGTAGATACACGATGTTATTAAATGAAATAGTTTAATATCAGCATCAGTTTATTTCATTATTTTTAATTTTTCTAGTTTGTATGAGTGATAGATCAGAAATTCTTTAAATACTAAAGCAAGCTTCAGAATTCTCAAACTTACACATTTTTAAAATTCATCTACAAAGTAAGAACTATAGGAAAATTAGATTCAACCTAATTAGCCCATAATTTGCAAATAGTCGAACTATATTTTATATTATAATGTTAACTTTTGTCATTAATAAAAATCTCCTCTCTTTTTCCTCTCTCCTCTCTCTCTCTCCCTCCCTCCTTCCCTCTTTTTCTCTGTTTCATCTATTTGCTCTTATCATAAACATGATAAGCTGTTAAGACACAAACAAGTGTGTACTTAAGCAAAATAGTTATTTCCTTAACATGACTCAGCAAGGCACCCTAGAGATTAATACTGTTACTGATTTCACAGGTCTCTTGTGCATGTGAATTTCCATGAGAGTCTATTCAACTGGTGTGACTAAGAAGAAAGAACAATGTTCCTCTATACAAGGTGGGTTTTGCATTGTCCCACACATAGCCTGCTGATGGCTGTGGGATGGCAAAGTCATCTTCATTAGACGGAATTTAATAGTGAATCAAAGTTCTTGTGGAGAATAGACTGATCTAAACTTTAGCCTCCCTTGGGTCCTGCTGAAAGATTAGAGGGAAAGAGTAGGGCCTTAGTAAGTTGAATGTATCAGATTGTTTTTCACTAATAGTTCTCTTGTAAAACTCTGAAAACCACCCAGTTTAACCCTTAAAAAAAGGAGAAAGAAAGAGGAATGGGATGGGGGGAGGGAAAAAAAACTCAAATAGTATACCACAGGCATTGATTTCATTGATTTCTGAGGCATGCTGTTATTCCTGTAGCAATTTCCACAGTCTGGATTATGTACACATGACCAAAATTTGTCCATCAGAAGTAAACCAGTTTTCTTGCTCCATTTAATAGTCCATGCCAAACCAGCAATACTACGACTTTAATAGTTTATAAAATTTAATTGCCTTTAACTTTTGTTCTATGCCTGGAAATTCTAAGACAACGTAAAAATGCAGTCCTTCAGTAAAATCGTTTCAAAAATATTCTGCATCTGAAAAGAGTTAATGGTGGAAGAAAGAGGAGGAGTGACACAGGTGAAATGTATCAACCACACCTGTACAGCAGGATCGGACATAGTTAATGAGAAAAAAGGAAGGAGAAACAAACGTGTTAGATGATCTTCAGTCTAAAGAAATCTCTGTTGGGCAATGGGGCATTTTGCTCCTTGCCTTTTATTCCAACTTCCTTTCAAACAATTTGTTAAGTGAAAAGAGAGATGATGGCAGCTCAGCATATCAAAGCTCAGTTATCAGTTGGCGTATTCTAGTATCTTTGGTCTTTTGTGGATGCCTTATGATGTGTTGTGTGGTAACACTGGAAAGTCAATCTTATACCAGTGATTGCCACATAAATGTTAAGGAGTCTGAAAAAAAAAATCACAAAATAGAAATTGTTGAGCTCTCAGGTATAAAGTGGCACTGATAAGAATTAATGTATCCAAAAAGATTTGGGTAGGTTTCTTTTTCCTTTTATAGGAGGAGGATGGGGGTGTGTGAAGAGGGACTGACTTATTTTTCAGTAGGGTGAGAAGGAATGTCTAAGAGAATGAAAAGGCATAATGGAAACTCTTTCATTATCAACTCTTTTAGAACTGGCTGTGAGCATGCTGTCCCGATTAATGACAAAACTGAATAAAAAAAAAAAAAGCTCACTGCCATGACAAAGAAATCTTTCTCCTTTCATGTAATATTTTTATTTTTAAAATTCAGAGCAACTCTTAAAAAATAAACTGAACTTTAAAATCAAAGTACACCTTTTGGGGGACATACATACTTTTACTAAATCTATAATAGGAAGCCTTTTAAAGCCCTTGAAGGACAGTGTACTTTCAGCAGGAGACACCTTCACAGGGATAGTGAAGAAAACTGAATGAAAGAAGGTATGATTTCAGAGCTCTCTGTAGGAGTACGGGAACCAGTTAGAGACGGTGAATCAGGCAGGGACAAGTCCCAGAAACCCATTACCAGTGGAAGGTACCGGGCAAGCAGAAGAAGCAGCATTTCCAGACCAACTGAGAGATCAGCCACATGAGAGGGACACAGCCACTGAGCCAAAGCCAGAGAGAGGGAAGAAAGACTGACCTCTTTCTCCTGCTGTCCACTTATCTCCTGCTGTGCTTGCAGAATCCCGGATAAACTAAGTGCCGCTGTCTTCAGGATCAGACCTCTTTCACTAGCCCGGGGCACAGCTCAGAGCAGAGAGAGGAAGAAAACCTGACAGTAGGGTTTACAGAGGCATGACCGATGGAGATATTGAAAGAGAAAAATCACTTGTTATCGAGAGCCCAGAGAGCCTGAGTCATAGTTCTTAAAGCATGAGGGGTCAATTTCCTGTGACTAAGACTGTATTTCCGACTATAGCCTCGGTAATGATCTCTTAACTGTGATGGATCACAGGTTTAATGCAATCTTCTTTCAGAAAAAAAAAAAATGTTTTTAAAAGGCAAGGTAAAAAGGAAAAGGAAAAGGTACATGAGATTTTCTTTATGGACAACTTTACCCATAAAAATGACAAGTGTAATCGTGTTATTCTGGTTAACCATAAATTCCTATTTTTATTTTTGTATAACTATATGAGTTAGTGTCTTTATTTTTTTGTAGCTGTATAAGATAGCATGACATATTTTCTTCAAAATCACTTTCCTCTAGCCCTTAGAATGTTTTAACACTGGATGCTGCTGCTGCTACTGCTGCTGCTGCTGCTAAGTCGCTTCAGTCGTGTCCGACTCTGTGCGACCCCAAAGACGGCAGCCCACCAGGCTCCCCTGTCCCTGGGACTCTCTAAAAGGGAAGAAAACTGCAACAAAACCAGTGTGTAGATGAAGTGCTTCCTTAGGAGATCAAAAATACATCATGTATCATAATACTTCAGAGTTGAAAGGGACTTTAAAAATTAGGTATAAACCTTTCTTTTACAAGTGAAGACAAAACTCTAGAGGTAATTGTAGTTTTGCTATTAATACAGTAATGGGTTTTAGCAATTAGGGTCAAAATCCAGATTTCCTGACTCCTTATCTGGTTTTCCCATCTTCTCATGGTACGCATATGTGCTCTGTCACTTCAGTCATATCTGACTCTTTGCAACCCTATGGACTGTAGCCCTCCAGGCTCCTCTGTCCATAGGATTCTCCAGGCAAGAATACTGGAGTGGTTGCCATTCCCTCCTCCAGGGGATCTTCTAGACCCAGGGATCAAACCTGCATCTCATGTCTCCCGCATTGGCAGGTGGGTTCTTTACCATTAGCGCCACCTGGGAAGCCCCTCCCATGGTACAGCTCTCATTTATATTCTTATTATATAGTAGGGCCAATTTTATTTCAAGAAAACAATACATTCCTTCCTGAAACTGGCTGTACAAAAGAGCACCAAGATGTACCTATCATGTTATATTTCTCAACCAAGATATGAAGAGAAGAAATTCTTCCATGCAGAGAAGAAATTATGTCCTTGAGGATTGCCAGAAGCTCTGAGAACTGCCTGGGCTCCTTATCTCCCCGAGGACCTCAGATCTATCATAAGCCCACTGGCCAATTGTGTACGCAAAGGTTCAAGCTCCCTCGGCCTCACATTTTCTCCAACAAATCCAGTTCATTATTTTGCAAGACCTATAAATGAAAGAATTTTATCTTGTGTGTTTTAACTCCATGAAAAAAAAATAGCAGGGCTCAAAAGGGGTCTCCTAGATAAAAATCAATTTATTTGACTTTTGGTTCTGTCTTATCTTTTCACTTTCACACTTGTATTGCTTAATCTGATCATTTACTATTCCTGTTTCCTCTTTAATGTCTGCAATTTTTAACTATGTTGTCTTGCTTTATTATACTTCCCTGCAGTGAGCAATGACATATAAAAAGAGGACCCAGCCTTTTAGGCCGGTGTGTTCTTGCTGTGTGCTGATAGATAGGTCACTGAAAGTCCATGCAAATTAGAGCATTTCACAGGGAAGCAAAACTTCATCTGGAGTAGCAGGTGTGTTGTAGAAGAGAGCTGTAAATGCCTCAGTTTGAATGATGGCTGTTGCTGTTTGTCTATGCTTTATTCTTGAGTTCACCTAATGGGTCAGCTATTGACATCTGAACTCTACAGAAATGATCATGGTAAGCTCTTCTGTCTCATGTTCCACTAGTATGGGGCATTGATCTTCTTAGGACAAGAAAATCACCAAGTGTTCTGCCTCCATTCCTCTCAAAAATAAAGATTTGCAAATTTCAGCAATAAAATAATTATTCAAGGAACATAGGAATATAAGTTGTTTATTGGCCTCTGGGAATAAAAGCTTTAAAAAGTTTTAGTCTTCTACTATGAGATTATAAAAGTAAAACAAATTAATTTGTATTAAAGCAGGTGGCATTTGGAATCTGTTTTCCAAAAAGTTTCCACAATCAGAATAGTTTTACACTAAAAATACCATCATAAAGATTTTAAGGAGTGAAATAGACTTACATCTTTCTAGAATATCTTAAAACTCTTGCTTTTTTATAAAGTAGGTTGGAAAATCAGATGTTTGTTTCTGGGCTAAGTCCAGTCTGTGGCAGAGATTTAACCAGTCTATAATAGAAAGATAAAAATAGTATTAAGGGCAAAGGAAAGAGAAAGAATTCTAAGATGCCAGGTTTTATTTCTTGAGGGAAGACCCTAGTTTCCTCTAGGATTTTGCCATCCTTTTCTTGAAGAGTTAATAATATGATGATAAATGATGGCAATTTTTTAAAATGTCCTTACTTAACAAAAAGTATTTGGCAAACCCATGTCAATATTCTTCACTTTTTTCTTAATTTAAAATGGTTACTGATCTGTGAGATGTACATGTCTAGGAAGGTTCTTATAAACCCTATGATGCCAAACCTGATTCTACTGAAGAGCTGGACAATCAAATGTAGCTGAACTATTCTATTTATGAATTACAGTAACTGTTGTTATCAATTTCAAATGCTATAGATGGTGAGAAGGTATCAATCCCTACCACCTGAAGGTGAACTACAAATTTTAATCTTGTTAAAAAAATACCTGCACCTAGTTGGATTTTCCTCATTGTTCTCACTACCTCTATTAACTTTCTCCTTGTACTTCAACATGCCCACTCAGCTGTCTTTTCTATTGAATTGACCCTGGAATTTTCTGGATGACTCCATATCACTACATGCTGCTTATATTTATATTACCCAACAGGACAATCCTTAAAAACTGAAAAATTATCTCCAAACCTCCTGCACTGGAAAATTGAAAGCACCAATGAAAAGTTAACAATAACAATTCAAAGAAGCAGGTGATATGACATAAGAAAGTGGCTTTTTTATTAGGGAAAAAAAATGAACTTCTTATTGCCAAATTCAGACTTAAACTGAAGAAAAGTAGGAAAACCCACTAGATTATTCAGGTATGACCTAAATCAAATCCCTTATGATTATACAGTGGACGTGAGAAATAGATTCAAGGGACTAGATCTGATAGAGCCTGAAGAACTATGGGTAGAGGTTCATAACACTGTACAGAAGGGGGTGATCAAAACTACCCCCAAGAAAAAATTGATGTTTTGAACTGTGGTGTTGGAGAACACCTTTGAGAGTCCCTTGGACTACAGGAGATCCAACCAGTCCATCCTAAAGGAAATCAGTCTTGAATATTCATTGCAAGGACTGATGCTAAAACTGAAACTCCAATACTTTGGCCACCTGATGTGAAGAACTGACTCATTTGAAACAACTCTGATGCTGGGAAAGATTGAAGGCAGGAGGAGAAGGGGATGACAGAGAATGAGATGGTTGGATGGCATCACCGACTCAATGGACATGAGTTTGAGTAAACTCCAGGAGTTGGTGATGGACAGGGAGGCTTGGTGTGCGGACTCAATGGACATGAGTTTGAGTAAACTCCAGGAGTTGGTGATGGACAGGGAGGCTTGGTGTGCTGCAGTCTATGAAGTTACAAAGAATCAGACACGACTGAGTGACTGAACTGAACTGAAGAAAAAGAAATGCAAAAAGGTGAAATGGTTGTCTGAGGAGGCCTTACAAATAGCTGAGAAAAGAAGGGATGTGAAAGGTAAAAGAGAAAAGAAAAGATAAACCCATCTGAATGCAGAGTTCCAAAGAATAGTAAGGAGAGATAAGAAAGCCTTCCTTAGTGATCAGTGCAAAGAAATAGAGGAAAACAATCAAATGGGAAAGACTAGAGATCTCTTAAGGAAAATTAGAGATACCAATGGAACATTTTTCTGGAGTTATTTCTCCACTGATCTCCAGTAGCATATTGGGCACCTAATAACCTGGGGAGTTCCTCTTTTGGTATCCTATCATTTTGCCTTTTTATACTGTTCATGGGGTTCTCAAGGCAAGAATACTGAAGTGGCTTGCCATTCCCTTCTCCAGTGGACCACATTTTGTCAGACCTCTCCACCATGACCCACCTGTCTTGGGTTGCCCTGCAGGCATGGCTTGGTTTCACTGAGTTAAACAAGGCTGTGGTCCTAGTGTGATTAGATTGACTAGTTTTCTGTGAGTATGGTTTCAGTGTGTCTGATGCCCTCTTGCAACACCTACCATCTTACTTGGGTTTCTCTTACCTTGGGCATGGGGTATTTCTTCAGGGCTGCTCCAGCAGAGCACAGCCACTGCTCCTCACCTTGGACGAGGGGTATCTCCTAACCGTCGCAGTTCCTGACCTTCAATGTTGGATAGCTCCTCTAGGTTCTCCCCTGCACAGCTGCAGTTCCTCGGGTTGCACCTCCCGGCTGCCAGCCCTGCCCTCCAGTGTGAGTGGCTCCTCCCAGCCGCCTCCCCTGGCTTTGGGCTCGGGGTGGCTCTTCAGGGTCACTGCATCTGGCCTCAGGCGGGAGGTGGCTTCTCCCGGCCGCCTCTGACCTCAAGTGGGCCTTAAAAGCATCACTACAAACAAAGCTAGTGGAGGTGATGGAATTCCAGTTGAGCTATTTCAAATCCTGAAAGGTGATGCTGTAAAAGTACTGCACTCAATATGCCAGCAAAGTTGGAAAACTCAGCAGTGGCCACAAGACTAGAAAAGGTCAGTTTTTATTCCAATTCCAAAGAAAGGCAATGCCAAAGAATGCTCAAACTACTGCACAATTGCACTCATCTCACATGCTAGTAATGTTCAAAATTCTCCAAGCCAGGCTTCAGCAATATGTGAACCGTGAACTCCCTGATGTTCAAGCTGGTTTTAGAAAAGGCAGAGGAACCAGAGATCAAATTGCCAACATCCACTGGATCATGGAAAAAGCAAGAGAGTTCCAGAAAAACATCTAATCCATTTGCATGCAATATATTTTTCCATCTTCTCACTTTTGGTCTATATGCATCTTTAGATCTGAAGTGGGTTTCTTGTAGACAGCATAGATACGGGTCATGCTCTTTTATCCATTCAGCCAGTCTGTGTCTTGGTTGGAGTGTTTAGTCCATTTGCATTTAAAGTAATTATTGATGTATATCTATTTATTTACTGCTGGCAGAGTAGAAGGACATGTGCTCATCTTTTCTTTCAAGAGATCTCACATGGTAGCAAAGTAATGCTCAAAATTCTCCAAGCCCTGTTTCAACAGTACATAAACCATGAGCTTCCAGATGTTCAAGCTGGATTTTAAAAAGGCAGAGGAAACAGAGATCAAATTGCCAACATCTACTGGATCATAAAAAAGGCAAGAGAGTTCCAGAAAAACATCTACTTGTGCTTTATTGATTACACCAAAGCCTTTGACTGTGTGGATAAGAAAAAACTATGGAAAGTTCTTAAAGGGATGTGAGCACTAGATCATCTTGCCTGCCTTCTGAGAAATCCGTATGCAGGTCAAGAAGCAACAGAATCACACACAGAACAGACTGATTCCAGATTGGGAAAGAAGTATGTCAAGGCTGTATATTGTCACCCTGCTTATTTAACTTATATGCAGAGTACATCATGCAAAATGCCAGGCTGGATGAAACACAGGCTGGAATCAAGATTGCCAGGAGAAATATGAATAACCTCAGATATGCAGATGACACCACCCTTATGGCAGAAAGTGAAGAGGAGCTAAAAAGCCTCTTGATGAAAATGAAAGAGGAGAGTGAAGAAGTCGGCTTAAAGCTCAACAATCAGAAAACGAAGATCATGGCATCTGGACCCATTACTTCATGGGAAATAGATGGGGAAACAGTGGAAACAGTGTCAGACTCTTTATTTTTTTGGCTCCAAAATCACTGCAGATGGTGATTGCAGCCATGAAATTAAAAGACGCTTACTCCTTGGAAGAAAAGTCATGACCAACCTAGATAGTATATTGAAAAGCAGAGACATTACTTTGCCGACTAAGGTCTGTCTAGTCAAGGCTATGGTTTTTCCTGTGGTCATGTATGGATGTGAGAGCTGGACTGTGAAGAAGGTTGAGCACTGAAGAATTGATGCCTTTGAAATGTGGTGTTGGAGAAGACTCTTGAGATTCCCTTGGACTGCAAGGAGATCTAACCAGTCCATTCTGAAGGTGATCAGCCCTGGGATTTCTTTGGAGGGAATGATGCTGAAGCTGAAATCCCAGTACTTTGCCCACCTGGTGGGAAGAGGTGACTCACTGGAAAAGACTCTGATGCTGGGTGGGATTGGGAACAAGAAGAGAAGGGGACAACAGAGGATGAGATGGCTGGGTGGCATCACTCACTCGATGGACGCGAGTCTCAGTGAATTCCAGGAGTTGGTGATGGACAGGGAGGCCTGGCGTGCTGCGGCGATTCTTGGGGGTCGCAAAGAGTCGGACATGACTGAGCTACTGAACTGAACTGAACTGAACTGATGTATATGTGTTCCTATTGCCCTTTTCTTAATTGTTTGGGGTTTGTTTTTGTAGATCTTTTTCCTCTCTTGTATTTCCTGACTATATAAGTCCCTTTAATACTTGTAAAGCTGATTTGGTGAAACTGAATTCTCTTAATTTTTGCTTCTCTGTAAAGCTTTGATTTCTTCATCAGTTTTGAATGAGATCCTTGCCAGGTAGAGTTATCTTCATTGTACATTTTTCCCTTTAAGTACTTTATTATTTTTATTTTTAATATAAATTTATTTATTTTAATTGGAGGTTAATTACCTTACAATATTGTATTGGTTTTGCCATACATCAAATATATCCTGTCATTCCCTTCTGGCCTGCAGAGTTTCTGCTGAAAGATAAGCTGTTAAACATATGGGGTTTACCTTGCTGCTTTTGATAGTCTTTTTTGGGTGTTTAATCTTTGTTAGTTTGATTAGTATTTGTCTTGGTGTGTTTCTCTTTAGGTTTATCCTGTATGGGACTCTTTTCACCTTTTGGACTTGATTGACTATTTCCCTTCCTATGTTGGGAAAATGTTCAACTATCAGTTCAGTTCAGTCACTCATTTCCGACTCTTTGTGACGCAATGGACTGCAGCACACCAGGCTTCCCTGTCACCAACTCCCAGAGCTTACTCAAACTCAACTATAATCTCTTCAAACATTCTTTCATACCCTTTCTTTTTCTCATTTTCTTCTGGGACCCCGATAATTCGAATGTTGGTGCATTTAAGATTGTTCCAGAGATCTCTGAGACTACACTCAGTTCTATTCATTCTTTTTACCTTATTCTGCTCTTCAGCAGTTATTTCCACACCATTTTATCTTCCAGCTCACTAATCCATTCTTCTGCTTCAGATATTCTGCTATTGATTAACCAACTCCCAGAGCTTACTCAAACTCAACTATAATCTCTTCAAACATTCTTTCATACCCTTTCTTTTTCTCATTTTCTTCTGGGACCCCGATAATTCGAATGTTGGTGCATTTAAGATTGTTCCAGAGATCTCTGAGACTACACTCAGTTCTATTCATTCTTTTTACCTTATTCTGCTCTTCAGCAGTTATTTCCACACCATTTTATCTTCCAGCTCACTAATCCATTCTTCTGCTTCAGATATTCTGCTATTGATTCCTTCTAGTGTATTTTTAATTTCAGTAATTGTGTTGTTTGTTTCTGCATGTTTATCCTTTAATTCTTCTAGGTCTTTGTTAATTAATTCTTGCATTTTCTCCATTTTATTTTCAAGATTTTGGATCACATTTATATCATTATTCTGAATTCTTTTTCAGGTAGTTTGCCTATTTCATCTTCATTTATTTGGACTTGTGTGTTTCTAGTTTGTTCCTTCATTTGTGCAGTATTTCTTTGTCTTTTCATTTTTTTTTTTAAACTTTTTGAGTTTGAGGTCTCCTTTTCCCAGGTTTCAAGGCTGAACTCTTTCTTTCTTTTGGTTTCTGCCCTCTTAAGATTGATCCAGTGGTTTGTGTAAGCTGCATGTAGGGTATAACTTTGTGCTTACATTCTAGTGGGAGGAGGTGAGTTTTATTTTTCCCTCTGATGGACAGGGCTGAGTGAGCTGATAATCCTGTCTGCTGATGATTGGGTTTGTATTTTTGTTTTGTTTGTTGTTTGGATGAGGTGGCCTGTACAGGGTGCTGCTGGTAGTTGGGTGATACTTTGTCTTATATACAAATGTTTGCCTTTGTGGGAGTTCTCACTATTTGATAGTACCTAGGGTTAGGGTTTCTCTGTTACTCTAGGGTCTTGGAGTCAGCACTCCCACTCCAAAGGTGGGGCTTGATCTCTGGCCAGGAGTGGAAATTCCACTGGTGGTCTGTTATGACATTAAATGGGTTTCAAACCAATACCCCCAAACGAGAAACTAAAGACAAATTCAAGACAAATAACAATTACAAAATCAGGCAGATAATAATTAAAATAATATACACAGAACATATACACCCATAAGCAAAATCAAATAGTCCAACAAAAATAAAGTATAATAAATTGACCCAGTGAGCAAAGAAAATCAAAACTGATATCCATATCTGAACATGCTCTGGGGCCAGCTCAGACTCTAATCTGGCCCTACTCCTGTGTGTTCTTGCCCCCACTGTCCACAGCTGCCAGAACTAGTGTGTTTCCTTCTGTGGGAGCTCTCAATGTCCTTTTATATATTCCATAGACAGAGTCTGCCTAGTTGATCATGTGTATTTGACCTGCAGCTTGTACAGCTGGTGGGAAGGTTTTGGGTCCTCTTCCTTAGCCACACTGCCCCTGGGTTTCAACTGTGGTTTTATCTTCACCTCTGTATGTGGGTCATCCACTGGGGTTTGCTCCTTGGACTGTCCTGGAGGACTTGGGTCTGCCCCAGTAAGTGTTTAGTGTGGGAGTGGAGCAGGTGTTTGGGTTGCAGGGGCCCTGGCAGCACCAGGTACTCAGGGGAGGTGGTGGCTAGAAAAGCAGGAAAAATAGTGCTCTAGAAGGGTAAGGCAACCCACTCCAGTATTCTTGCCTGGAGAACCCCACTGACCAAGAAGCCTGGCAAGCCACAGTCCACAAGGTCACAAAGAGTTGGACATGACTGAAGCAAAGCTTTTCTTACCCATGGCAGCTCTGCCCCAGTGAGGGCTGAGTTTGAAGGTGGCAGAGCTGCTTGGGTCATGGGAACCCTGGCGGCGCCAAGTGTGCAGGGACACGGACTGCCTCAGCTAAGGGATTTATGGCCCTAACAGAGTCTTTTGGAGCCTCTGGCAGCTGGCGATCAGGCCTCTTTGGCTAGTCTTTCTCCATTGCTCCACTGGTTCAGGCACTTAGAAAGTTCTCTTGCCTGGGGTCCTTCTCTGTTGTTCAGTGCCTCAGGCATATAAAGTGGCCACCCTGGCTAAAGTCCTACTCTGTTGTTCCATCCATCAGGCGCTTGGTGGGCAGCCTCTCTATTGTCCAGCTGCCAATGCTGACAGGTGGAGAGAGAGAGGCTTTGGTGATGGCCCCACCCTCTATGCATGACCAGCAGTACTGTCTTGTTTCTGTGGCTGCCTGGCTTTCCTCCACAGCCATTTCTCACCACAATCTCCTGCCTCACATCCCCTTCGTCAGCCTCCCAGCAGTCAACAACAGCCCTTGCCCCGGGATTGTTCCACAATCCCTAAGCTCCAGCTCCTAGCTATTTCACCCTCTAGCTGACCTGCATCCCTGTCTGGGGTAAATAGGGCTGTGGCAAGGATTATCTGATTCTCATTCCATTTAGGCTGTCAAAGATCAGCTTCTTCACTCTTGGCCTCAAATGTTTCTCCTCTGACCAAGCCAATTGCCCCAGTGTAGGGGTCAGACCCCTGCTTCAGTTCCCCCACCCACTGAAGGCAGGTCCAGTCCTATGAACACTCCAATTTTTCACCCTAGTTCCTTCACCCTACTGAGTTTTGCATGGTTCTATATATTCTTTTCCAGTGGTCAGGTACTCCTGCCTTCTCTCAGCTGGAGTTCTGCAAGCACTTCTGTGTCTGAAGGTGTATTCTTAATGTAGCTGTAGAGAGAGATGTACTCCACATTCACCTACTCCTCTGCCATCTTGTTCCCAACTGCAGTGTGTTGTTGAGGACACCAAATATGTTTCCTCTGTTGCTTGTATTAACCAATAAAAGAAAGCAAGGAAATCAAAAGGAAAAAAATAATAAGGGAATGATGGCGTTTCAGATCAGAGTCTATGGAGTGCTTTTCACTCACATCAGTAACTGGAGATTCCAGAGATGTAAACACAGAAAGCATGATGATATCATGGGCAACATTTTTTCATTTACAATGAAGGTCTCTTTATTTCTGATCATTTGTACAATGGTGCATACAGAAATAACTCAAACTGAATCATCCAGAAATTCAAGTTCGTATTTGACTTTATAAATATGTCTCTAAAAGTCCCCAGCAACTACCCAAATCAACACATCCTTCTAGAATCATGCACCCCTGCTGGATACATTTGCTTCTCTTAATCACACTGAGCAGATATCAGAAACCAGGGGTGTATTTTCCCTTCATAATTGGACCTATGTTCTAGATTTCAGTTTCCAAGTATCCAGAAGAAAGATTTTATTAGAAGAAACCACCTAGGTAGGGTATTTGGAGAAAGAAATAAATGGCCACACACTCCAGGTATTCTTTCTTGGAGGATCCCAGGGACAGAGGAGCTAGGTGATCTGCTGTCTATGGGGTCACATAGAGTCAGACACGACTGAAGCGACTTAGCAGCAAAGCAGCAGGCAGGGTATTATAGTTTTTTGCACTGGGACTCAGGTGATAACACATGTCCTCACCACAGTGAGGACAGGGGCTGGGGCTAACCCAAATCTTCCTGGGACGTCCTAAGTCTGTAAGGATCTCCCAAAGCTCAGCTTTTAGCTGGGCAAGTTCCTGGTGAAGAATACCCAGAGAGCTGTAACTCTCCTGAGGGGCAGGATAAAGCTCTAGACTTAGAGCAGACAACCCATCAGTATGACGCAGGAGACTCTCCAGGACAGTCATGGAGATGCGGTTTCCCCACAAGTTGAGGACCCTGAGCTGGGAGCAGCTGCTCAGGACAGGAAGGATGGCCATGAGGTGGGAGTCCATGATCCCACACAGGTTTAAGTCCAGCTCTTCAAGAGTACCTGCAACTTTCTCCAGTAGAACTTGGAGGAGCTCGGCACGAAAATTGGTCAAGGTGACACCATTCAGATTCAGGCCCTTTAGCTGACAGATGTTCCAATACTGGGACAGATGAGTCAAGTCTGATTCTGTACGCAGGCAGTTGGTTATTGAGATGTTGTACAAGGAAGTCTTCAGGCATCTGGAGGGGGAAAAACAGAAAAACAAGTAATTAGATCTGGAAAACCAGAGTGATAAGCGATCTCCACTTGAGAGATAAATGTTTGGCCTGAAGCCAAGTTTGTTATTACCATCTCAAAAACTCAGAACCCAGAATATCCAGTCTCATTTTACCTAAGTCCTGCTATTTTCATTTTGTGACTGGATCAAGCTCAAAGAATCTTGAAAACTCCTTTTCCTCATATGTCAAGCAGAATGCAACATACTCCACTTCCTAGGAGCATGAATGAAGATAATGGACTGCACTAGAACTGCTCAAAGGAGAGCCTGGGACAGTCACCATCAAGTATGAACACCACTGAATTTTAGTACCAGGAGATGAGATAAATATGCTTTTAATTCAGATCCCTTCAGTTGATGCTTGGGCTCCCGATGCCTGTATCTCTGGCCAGGTCAAGCACTTGGAAGACATGTAGAAACAATAAGACCCCATACATTGCCCTGGGGCTGCCAAACTTCAGCACCTTCCAGCCGGGCATCATCTACAAACCTTCTATCATTGTTCACTCTCCTTTTGCTTCTCCTTCATTACCATTAACTTTAGAATCATGCACTTCCAGAATACTACCTTATGTGCAACACAAGACCACCTTTAAGGGCTGGGACTTTAAGACAAGCTCATTGTTATCACAGATTAGTGATGACAGAATTTCTTTTTAGAAATGCTAACGTCTGATGTAGTTTTTCCTTGTCAATGCCACCTTCACTAACCTGTTTGCTTAAGTCATCTGAACAGAGATAGCTTTTCCCAAAGAAGAAATCACATACACGTCTGCACTACATTTATGCCCCCTTTATTCGTAGATTCCTAACCTAATGTCCCTTTCCAGATGTCCCTTTGCTAACATTTCTATACTGGTTTTCTCACACCTTGATTGCTCTGCATATGTGTTACCACAGGTCACAGTAGAGCAGCAAATGAGACAATGTATTTGATATTTTGCTATTTTGTTCACTGTTAGTCAACCAGTGCTGGTCCGCAACCTGAGCATCTGATTCAGGTGGCCTTTGAGGAAAGATGGACCTTCCGTACGGAGATCCCGGAGGTACTGCAGCCTGAGGATCTGAGAGGTAAATTGCAGAAGAGCCTGATGGTCCTTTTCCTCAGTAACAGACCCATGAATCTGTGAGAGAAGGAGTCTCTGAATATTTCTCATCTTGTCCAGGAGAGAAGCAAACTTGGCCAGGGTGGACAGCTTCTGGGTGAGACTCAATTCTACCTCCTGTACACAGTTCAGTTCACCATACTGAGAATTTTCTTAATATTTTCCTTGGACTTTGAAATAGTTTTTATCTTCTTACAGCACAAGTGCATGGAGGCTTTCCATTGCTCCACCCACCTGAGGAGGTAGGTGAGGCATTTGATTGAGGTCTTTGTCTTGAGACAAAGTTCTATGTATATCACCAAGGGAGTCAATGGGTGCTTTGTCCTTGACATGTCCTCAGCCACTGGTGCCATCAGTGAGCTTGAGGGCACATGGTCCATGTCTCCAGACCACATGTTCCAGAAGCCCTGTCCAGTATTTCTCAAGTCCAGCACCTGCAATTTGCATCTCCTGTAGGGAAACAGATTAGGCGGGATTCTTTAAAATACACACTGAATGAAACTGCAGCTTCAGAATTTAGGCAACATTCTAACTTCCCATCTGTGCTTTTGCATCACGTTCCTGATATCACCTTCTGTCTTTTCTCTTTCCTCTCTTGCTCACTTTACTCCAGCTCCTTTTCCTATTCCATCCTTCTCATTATACTTTTTGTAAGGTATTTCCCAATGTGATCTCAGCAACGCTCAAAACTTCTGAGCATTTTCAGAAGTCTCTGGCTTACCTCTTAGTCATTCACTCTCCCTGACACCAGCAGTGCCTTCCAGGACACCCAAGACCCTACCAAGCTACCTGGTTTGGACTCACCTGGGGTGAACTTTCTGGGCCAACAGGACATCAAGACCATCCAGTACTGTTTGTATGATTCCTTGGTGAGGCTTCTGCATCAGGCCTCGTAGAGGCAGGTGGGCAAAGGGCCAGGCTGCACCATGGCCTTCAGGGTCTCACTGTGTCTTTCAGAAAAGGCAGCCATGAATAGTGGTGGGTGGAGCTCCATGGGCAGATACTCCAAAGAGGAGATGGCCAAGGCCTCATCTCTCAACAGGCTCATTGCTGCCAAATTCGCAAGTCTGAGTGGGTCATAAGCACTCATCATGATTCTTCTCTGAATGGAATCCTGTGAAAATGCAAGGGAACAAAGCATTCTTCTCAGGTCATCATATCTACAAGGGTGATCTCTCTCCCCATCCTTCAGGAAAATAAAATCAGAGCCAAAGTCATTGCCTTGGAAATGATGAACCAGAATGGAAGAAACTGTTTGTCTGGCTTCCAGTCTGGATTTGATAGGCATTAAGCCATAGTTCTGCCCCTCTGGCACTTGAGAAGGAATCTCTCCAGTATGAAGAATGAAGAAAAGCAACGAGTAGCTCATTCATTTCCTTCCACTGCTTTGCTTAATGTGTTTCACTGTTGTGCACTTGTATCAGGAGATTGAACAAGCTGATTCCCCTTTTCAAAGGAGAAAACATGTAAAGTATCACATAGGGCCCAAATTATGGGGTTAGAAGTTCATGTGGAACTTGAGCTTCCATCCTCAGTTCCCAAAGTTAACTTTGATTGGAAGGATTATAGAGATACCTTAAAAGAAGTGCCATTTGTGCATAGATTAAAACTTTAAATGTCAAGAAATAGCATTTCAAACAGTTAGATGTCTTTTATTATCCAGAAAAACTGCTTGATTAGACATTTAAATGATATAAACCAAAGCCAAAATCAAATGTTTAGGATGAAGGCAAAGCTACACTTTGAGCCAAAAAGAAAGCCTAAAATTTGTTTAACCAAAAGAAAAGAAAGAGGAAAACTCTTCCTGTCATGTCAGACTACATTCCATCTTTCCTACATGCTGGCATTGGCAGACTTTCTCCCCTGAAGTTGGTAACTTTACCAGATCTGATGTGGTTGCAGGCTGCTCAGACCAAACCTGGTGGAGAACACAGGCATTGACTCTCGAGTGAAAAACTTCTGTGTCTCTTCTTTGGTGCTTCAGGCTTTTATAGAACTTTTTAACCACATCTGCCCTCCTTCTAACTGTTAACTTCCAATCATAAGGCACTACCTGATTAGATTCCAGAGTGCCCATCAGCTTAATCTTGATTGGGTTACTGCCAATCTCCTGGTGAATTGATTGAGTCAGACTCCATTCTTGAAATAGAAAGAATGGGGTTTAGTTGGGGGGGGGCAAGGAATCCAGGACTTATTCCTTGATTCATACCATACAATTGGATTGAGTTTTGCTAAAATGGACAGTAGTGTTTCTGAGTAGGAGAAAAGTTATGAGTTCCTGACATCATACAAAAAAACAAAACCAAAAACAGTGTTCTGAATACATCATTGTTGGGAGATCTTTGCCCAAATAAATTGATTAAATATCAAAATTAAGCAGCTTCATAAAGAAAGGTGTGTCATTTCCAAAGGAAACAAAATTAACTCCTTTTCTTCCAAGTTATTTTTTAGGGATTATATGAGAAAGACAGCAGATTGTGAGTGTAATCAGAGAGCAAGGAAAGTGCAATTGGAGATGCAGTTGACCATTCAGGCTTAAGTCCTGACTTTTCTAAAGGATATCTGGTCAAAATCCTAGTGAGAACCAAGAGTGCTTGCTGGGCAGTGTGGTAGTGGCCATCCCTGAAGGGACCTTGTGAATGACTCAAACAGCCTCATGAATGTTTTTTATTTTTTATCTGAGGAATACAGACATTAAAGGATTTTCTTTGGGTGATATTTAGAAAATAAACAGGTGTGGCTGAGGAGACAGTCTTCTTTGAGGGTTTTCCTCCTAGAATGTTGAGATCAGGACAGCAAACTGACTTGCAAAGACTAAATCTGAAAATGTGAGCATAGGGAGACATGACTAGTTAGTTCTATGAAGGAGTACATGTTCACATCTGAGAGCCAGTGAAGGTGGTCGGTGTTGACTCTTTGTGAACTTAGGGTGAAGAGTGAAATAAGCATGGATCAGTCCCATCTAACCTTGTCCCCAATGTAGCAGCTGCTACCGGTAAAGATTGTCTTTGCAGTTCTTCCCATAGAGGATGCACCTGAGATGGCAATTAACCCCAGGCATATTCCCTGAACTCTTGGAGCAGAACTATAACCACATTGGCCCCTTTTCTAAGTAATTATTGATATTACATTGATAATACTTGACTCACTTTGATACTTATTTTGTGAGTAGGGCAAAGACATGACTTGCTGCCCATTTCCCAGTTCACCTGGTTGCTGCTGGACTATGTTGGGAGGGTTAGCAAGGAAATAGAACACCAGCAGGAGACCCTTTGCTGCTCCGGGCAGGAGGTGAGGGACAGCACTTGAGTGGTCCTTGGGACAGCTTTGAGAATGTTCTGGGGGCAGAATCAGAAGCACCTTGCTCTTACAAGGATGTTGTGGGTTCCTGAGACTGGGAAGGATGAGGCAGGAGCAGGTATGGGGAAATAAAATAAGCAATCTATTAGGTCACTTAGATTTGAAATAGTGACAGCCTTAAGTAAAAAGAAATATCAAGTACTGAATAGCACCTGAAACAAAATCCTATTCATATAAAATCATACACATACTCACTCAAGTGCTAATGTTAAATGTATCTTATGAAATTTAAATTTTGTATTTGGTGTGGCAGAATCACGGGGGTACAAAGGCAATTCCAGCCCCAGCAACATCCCCACCAAGCCCACAGAACAAGGGAGGTCTCAGGTCTAGAACAACAAAGACATGCATTTTCTCCTCTGATATTGTAAGGGTCATTGTGGGACAGGTTAGAGTTTCAGGCTTAACAGTTTTCTCAAACCAGAGACTACAGGGGGGCCACATATATATCACACACAAGATTTTAAATAAAATTTGTGACCAGAGACTGAACACCATATTTTACACCAGAGTTTACTCTCCAGTGTCCCTTGGGGGGAAAATATTTAAAGAAAAATGTAACAACACTGAACCCACCTTCCTGAAGACCCTCTCTCAGCATTCATTCAAAAGCAGTGCACTGAACATGTGTACTCCCATGGCAGACTCATGCTGACGCATGGCAAAACCAATACAATATTGTAAAGTAAGATAATAAATAAATAGATAGATAGATAGATAGATAGATAGATAGATAAATAAAATTTTTACAAAAGCAGTGCACTGATGTGAGGTCTCATGCACTCGAGGTCTCCCTACTGACCTGTCATCCTTCACTAACCCCCTCGCTGGCCCTGAAGGATGTGAGGCTCCTGTCTCCTGTAGGAAGATCCCAGACAACTGGATCTGAGACTGGGGATTTGCACCAGGGGGAGAGAAGAATTCTGTTCTCCCACAACTTTAGTGGGAAGTGGGGGCTGAGGGTGATGGTGTTAATTCCCAGGTGGGAGTTGGAGCTCTGGGTCTCAGGAACCACATCTACCCAGGCTTTTTCTCCAGTGGCTATGGGAGTCCATATTGAGGGAGAGGGTGGGATGATTTGGGAGAATGGCATTGAAATATGTATACTATCATGTAAGAAACGAAGTGCCAGTCTATGTTCAATACAGGATACAGGATGCTTGGGGCTGGTGCACAGGATCATCCAGAGAGATTATATGGGGTGGGAGGTGGGAGGGGGCTTCGGCATTGGGAGATCTGTACACCTGTGGCTGATTCATGTCAATGTATGGCAAAACCAATACAGTATTGTAATGTAGAATAAAGTAAAAATAAAATAAAAAAGAATAAACAAATTCCAACATTAAAAGCCAGATTCTTGAGCAATCCAGGGCACCTACAGTGTCACAAAACCCCAAAAAACTATTTTTCAAAAATAGAACTCACTCAAGGCCCAGGGCATGAAATGAGCTGCCAGAAATTTAATGGGACCTGGCAGTGAGCCTCAAAGTGTTTGTAGGTCAACAGGGCTTAGCCTTCCAATTCAGCCATGAATTCTCTGAGCATCCCTAAACCTACAGTCACCAACAGGACCTAGAAGATTTCCAAGAATAAAGAGAAAGTCACCAGATGGGGAAATCTAATTTTGATTTTCTTTCACTCCTGCTCCCTGGAGTTAGTGCCAATCAGAAAAACCCTGATCCTGAAGCCAAAGCCAATGTTAAAGAACTGTCAAATTGGCCATCATAGGACAGACTTTTCCCAGCCAATAGACTGAACTCCAGGCAGAGATACCCAGGCTTGCTTTTAAAGTGTTGGCTTCCATAATTTAAGTATCACAGCTTGGAAGAGTAAATGGATGGCATGTGAGGCTCTCCATCAGATGTGGCCTTCAATATTGTCTTGATTATGCTTGCAGCCCTCTGATCTACAGAGGATTTATTCTGCACCAAGCTGTAGGCTCAGTGTTTTTTTTTTTTTTTCCTGAGTTTAAGATTATATGGTAATCATTCAATAGAGCAAGAAGATGACTGAAGCTCCAATATTTGGCTGTCTGATATGAAGACTCAATTCACTGGAAAAGACCCTGATACAAGGAAAGACGGAGGGCAAGAGGAGAAGGGGAGTGAAGAGAATGAGATGGTTGGATGGCATCACTGAATCAATGGACATGAGTTTGAGCAAACTCCAGGAGATGGTGAAGGACAAGGAAGCCTGTTGTGCTGCAATCCATTGATTGCATTTTAAGGTTAAGTAATATACATCCTAACAAACAAGCCGTACATTTTTTATCCCTTGTGTAATACAGTAGATTCCATTAGTTATCCATCTTATACATAGTAGTGTGTCCATATCAATTTCAGTCCCTCAATTTATCCCTCCCATTGTCTTCCTTGTTGTCCATATGTTTGCTATCTACATCTATGTCTCTATTTCTGCTTTACAAGTAAGTCCATTTGTATGATTTTTTTCTAGATTCTATATATATTTTGCTCCTGGATATATCCCTAAGGAAAATCATAATTCCAAAAGATACATGCATCCCATTGTTCATTGCAGCACTATTTACAACAGCCAGGACGTGGAAGTAGACTACCAACGGAGGAGAGGTTAAAGAAGATGTGACATATACATGACAGAATGTTGCTCAGCCTTAAAAAAGGAACAAAATTGCACCACATGCATAGATATGGAAGGAACTAGAGTCTATCATATACAGTGAAGTAATTCAGAAAGAAGAAAATCAGATTTTATTTCAAAATTTATTTCCTAATGCTCCTTGGGAGAAAAATAGTAAAAGAAACCATGTAGCAGCACTGATGCACCTTCTTAAAGGGCATCACTCAGCATTAATTCAAAAACAGTTTCTCTGATGTGAGCTCCCCTGCCCTCCAGGTCTCCCTGGCCCCCACATACAGTCCTTAACTCACTCACCACCTGGCCCTAGGCATATGAGATTTCTGTCTCTTGCAGGAAGATTTCAGACAATTTGACCTGAGACTGGAAGGTTCATACCAGAGAGAGAAGAAAAATGTTCTCTGCAGTGAGCAATGGGTGAGAAGACCCCCAAGTGTGGGTTGGGGCTTGGGTTTCAGAAATCACGTGCAGCCAAGCTTCTTCTCCAGTGGCTGTGGGAGTCCAAGTCCAGGATAAACATAACCCAGCAGGAAAGTCAGACTCAGGAATCACCCACGATATCTACTGTGTCACAGGACCCTCAGAAAAAATCTCTATCTCAAACAAAAATCCTGAGTCCAAGGGCCTGAATTGAGCTGTGAGCAAGGTAATGTCTGGCCAGAACTGGGACCTTGGAGTAACCTCCAAATGGTTTGTAGGTCAACAAGGCTTAGTCTTTCCATTTATGCATGACTTATCCTAGCGTCTGTATACCTACATCTGTACACACAGATGGTTTCTAAGAAAGAATAGAAAGTCACTGGATGGAGAGGTATGATTTAGATTTTCTTTCACATCTGCTCCTGGATTAGTGCCAATCAGAGAAATCCTGTGTCTAAATCATATAGGTGCATGTGTGCTCAGCTGTGTCTGTCTCTTTGCCACTCCATGGACTGTAACATGCCAGACTCTCTTGTCCATGGAATCTTTCAGGTAAGAACACTGGAGAAGATTGCCATTTCCTATTCCATGAACCTTTCAAACCCAGGGATGGAACCTCTGCCTCTTGAATCTTTTGCATTACAAGCAGATTCTTTACCACTGGGCCACCTGGGAGCCTGAGCTGTGGCCAACTATAGGTAATTGTCCAATTGGCCACCAGGTTTGTCCCAGTCAATGGGTTGAACTCGGTTCCCAGGGTTTTCTCTTAAAGTACTTGTTTCTAGAATCAAAACAATACAGTTTGGAAGAGGGAATGGCTAGCATGTGAGACTCTGCCTCAGGTTCTGGTTGTTCCTGTGGCCTTGGCTATTTCAATGCTTGTGGTTTTTGAATGTCAGATAGCCCTGCCACTTATGGGGGATTTATTCTGCACCAGACTCTGGACTTAGTGTTTTTATCTGAGTCCAATATGGTACCCATTCAGTAGAGGAGAGAGAGATTCAGAGAGGGGCAGTAACTCCTTCCAAGGCACACAGCCTGTAATCATGGAACTGGAAGTTGTTTTCATTGATGCTCTTAAATACTGCACTGTGCCAGCAGTGTTCTGCCCACTTTGAGCTTTGTAATAAAATCCAGGAGCCACAGGCTTTTCATGTCCCAGAGTGAGTTTGAAGGAGCATGAGACCCAAATGTTTTCCACATTGTTTTCTCTGAAGAATCTATTATTCCAAAAACTGTACAGATAAAATAACAATGGAGTAACTCCACCTACTACAGTGGCTCTCAATGTCTTGTCCCCCAACCAGCAGCATCAACATCAATTGAGAACTGTTAAAAATTTTATTTTTAAAGATTTCATATGTTTTACCATTTATTTTATTTTTGGCTGTGGTGGGTCTCCACTGCTGCTATCAAGCTTTTTCTAGCTGCCGAAGGTAGGGCTACACTCTAGTTTGGATGTGCCTTCCATTCATGCAGTGCCATTCCTTACTGTGGAGGACAGGCTCTAAGCAATCCAGCTTCAGTTGTTATGATTCATTGGCTCCAGATCACTGGTTCAGTAGTAGTCAATGAAAGGTGGGACCTTCTCAGACCAGGGGTCGAATTAGTGTCCCCTGCATTGCCAGGCAGGTTCTTAACCATTCTCAGGGAAGCCCTGAGACCTTTTCAAAAAGTGACTTTTGAGCCCCACACTAAACCTACTGATCCAGAAACTCAGAGGGTGAGACCAACATCAATGCTTGAATAAGCACTTCCCTTAATCCTCACCACATCTGCCAAAGAGATTGAGCTTCCTCACTGTGAGAGTCCCGGGGAAACAGGGATGTAGGACGAAGGTCCCCTCTCACTCAGTTCCACCTTCATTTCCACTCTTTTAGAGCTATTGGTCAGGCAGCCCAATTGTTAACCTGGTAGCAAACTTTCAGTCTTATGTTTGAACGCTGAATAATCTAACTCACATACTTCCAGTTAGTGCAGGGTTAACAGTCAACGTTAGACTCTGTGCGTGTGTGTGCATGTGTGTAAGTTCATAGAGCACTGGGATCCATTCAGTACACCTCAATCCCAACCATTGTCCTCCACCTTCTCAACTGCCCAGAAAGGAACAGAAGGGTTGAGGTCTAAGTGATGGAACAAGTATGAAGCCAGAAGACTCCTGCTTGGTTCCAGGATGCAGATTGATCATGCCCATCCCCTAAATATCCACATCCTTTTCACCAGAATATGTGAATTAGATCGTTTATGTTCAGGGGGAACTTTGCAGTGTGATGAACTTTTTTGAGACGTGGAGATGAGGCTGATTATCTAGTGAGCCAGATGTAATCACAGGGTCCTTACAGAGAGGGAGACAGGAAGGAAAGAAAATGCTATACTGCTGGCTTTGTAAATGGAGGAAGAGGCCAGGAGCCAATGAATGCAGGTGCTTTCTGGAAGACAAGCAAACAACTCACTCCTAGAGCCTCCAGAGGGAGCACAGAATGTCCTGTGAACTTCTCATTTCTAGAGCTCTAAGGGAATAAACATGTGTTTTTTAAGACACTGGAGCTTTTGTTTTTTGTTACAGCTGCTATTGGACTTAATACACAATCTTTCTGGGACTTCAGCAAACCCTTGAAGCTCCTTCCCAACTGTGCCAACACATGCCATTTCTAGTCTGCATCACCCAGTCCTCCCTCCCAGCTGTCCCTGCACCTGGATGGGCCCCCTTAGAATTCTAGTCTCATCATAAATGTTTCCTTTTCAAGGAAGCTGTCCCTGATTAGGTCATGTCCTCATAACCTCATTGCTGCTGCCATGTGCCCCTTCACTTCAGCACAGCACCAGGGAACTCCTTTAGGACCCATTGACCTACAAAGTACCCACTTCTATAAGCCTGCCTCCTGATGTTACACTCTCACATTAGTATTTGCTTAACATCCCTTTCCTTTTGGACTGAAGGCCAGAGTCTGGCTTGACTATGGCTCAGTAGATGTTTCTGGGATGAATGGATGGTGCAGGAGGCATCAGGAGGCCAGCTGACTCCAGCTCAGCTGTTACTGTGTGTTCACCCCAACCTTCCTCTCTTTCCTATTCTCCTGTTAATCATCTTTCAATGAACATTACTCACTGAGGGTCTGTAACAAGTTTTGAGAACTTGGAGTCATGTTATATCTCTGGGTCTAAGTTTTCTCTTCTGTGAAATGGGGGTAATGCAAGTTTCTCCTGACATTCAAACCTGTATTCTGCAAACTCATAACACTCCTTGTTTGACGCTTCTTTATTTGTGGTCTGGTAAAGAAAAGAACCTGTAGGTTTGAAGGAAGTGGGTGCATGCATGCATGTTCAGTCATGCCTGAGGAGTGTAGCCCAAAAGGCTCCTCTGTCCATCAATTTTCCAGGCAAGAATACTGGAATAAGTTGCCATTTCCTCTTTTAGGGAAATTTCATGACTTAGGGATAAAACCCAAGTCTCCTGGGTCTCCTGTATTGACAGGCAGGTTCCTTACCACTGCATGAAAAGGGAAGATTTGGAGAAGGGGCAGGAACAATATAACACAGACTGTGATTCCAAGACTTCAAAGATGGTCCTCTTTAAAGCTGGGCGTGTATCTGCAGCCACTTGCTCTCTGACAGTGTGATAGATCTCCAGGTGATTCACACTGTGCTGCGATAAAGTAGCAATTTTCAGAAGTGTGGGACATGCTAGGAGCAAGGACTGATAGTGAAAAGTGAAAGTCATTCCACCGTGTCCAACTCTTTGTGACTCCATGGACTATACAGTCCACGGAATTCACCAGACCAGAATACTGGAGTGGGTAGCCTTTCTCTTTTCCAGGGGATCTCCCAACCCAGGGATCAAACCCAGGTCTCCCACATTGTAGACGGATTCTTTATCAGCTGAGCCACAGTGAAGCCCAAGAATACTGGACTGGGTAGCCTATCCCTTCTCCAGCAGATCCCCCCAACCCGGGAATTGAACTGGGGTCTCCTGCATTGCAGGCAGAGTCTTTACCAACTGAGCTATTGGGAAAGTCCCCTGAAGACTGATATGGAAGCTTTAAAGGTAGCCAGATTCCAAGTAGGCCATTCAAGGAATTGGGAACACGGAGGGTATTCAGAGGACCTTTCTGCCTGAGAAGTAATCACCTGTGAAGTTATGACAGAGAAATTCAGACACAGACACAGGTGCCAGTGGTAAAGTCAACTTTTACTCAAAACTATACAATACAGGAAAGTATATCCCGTTATGTAAATAGACTTCATTCACAATTCAACAGATGAAGGATGGATTCAATACCAAGAAGCAGGGCTTTGCTGTCTGGTAAATTCTGAAGAGATGATATCACTTCTGGGAGGAATTCTGGCCAAACCAATCTTCTTGCTGAACACCTTATCAGATAACAAGAGTGGACAGTGAGGAATTCTGGTAACATTTTTGGGGTGACTTGATATTAAGAGTGTGGTTTCTTCCTAAACAGAGTTACAATTCTTATTCAAAGTGAATTTTATGTGAAAACTTTCAAATACTCCTGGGAGAAGTTCAGGAACCTGAGTGATTGTTGATCAAACAAAGAATAGTTTTAGTTGAGAGGATTTTGTTGGGGCACTGGGTGGAGTGAGCAAACGCTGATGTAGTGAAGTGTGTGGCCAACTTGGAAACACACTTGGTTCCCAACTTGGGTGAAGGTCACTGATACTGGGCAAGGGGGGCTCTGGCAGGTCACATGCGGCTTGGAATAAAGAAGAAATATTTTGTAAGATTTCCATCATCTGAGTAATATTCTCTCAATCTCTACAGTGGTTGTTGGGAAATGATTTTGTTGCTAGACAGAGAAGTAGGAATGGAGAGAAAGGAAAGGACACAACCTGCATCCTGGCTTGATCAAAGCAGTCATGTTGGACACACATAGGTGGACAGACACAGGAGATGCCATGGCCTTGGCTGTTTGCAAGCAGCTTGGGTGTGGATGTGGCAATAACATAGAGAGAAGGATGACCACCAGAATACTGATGGGTACATTGTAATCTTGTCTTTTCTTCATGGTGATGGGTTTCTATGAACTGAATATTTGTTCCCTATCTCCTACTCTACTTCACACACACACACATACACACACACACACACACACACACACACACACACACACACACAACAAATTCATACCTTGAAGCTTTACTCCCCAGGATGATGGAAGTTGAAGTTACCTTAGGATATAACTATATTTGAATGAGATCATGAAGCTGAAGATCCTTGAGCAATTTAGTGCCCTTAGAATCAAATGAAAAAAAACTTGTGCTCCCCTTCCCACACCAAATGAGGGAACTAGGAAGCTTGCTCCCTCCACAACCTAACTTCACTGCCTCTCTGTCTCAGACTTTCAACCTCCAGAATTGGGAAATGTAAATTTTCTTTGTTTAAGTCCCTCAATGCGTATGGTTATAATGGCATGAATTGACTCAGACACACATAAATGGGATAGAAAGTGTGTGCAGGAAGCTAGGAGTTATTTTCAGGCACATAATTTTTTTTTCTTGAGATATCACACAGCACACAATAAGGAGCTGGAAAAGGTGGAAATGAGGCAAAACAGCCCATATTACACTGTGGGTTCAGGGGCACAAAGCAGTACGTCTTTCCCTACTGGATTTGGCACAAGCATCTCACAAGCACTGATGAGGAAAAATGCAACCACTAGCCCACTGTGGTGTTGGAGAAGACTCTTGACAGTCCCTTGGACTGCAAGGAGACCCAACCAGTCCATTCTAAAGGAGATCAGTCCTGGGTGTTCTTTGGAAGGAATGGTGCTAAAGCTGTAACTCCAGTACTTTGGTCACCTCATGCCAAGAGCTGACTCATTGGAAAAGACTCTGATGCTGGGAGAGATTGGGGGCAGGAGGAGAAGGAGACGACAGAGGATGAGATGGCTGGATGGCATCACTGACTTGATGGATGTGAGTTTCAGTGAACTCGGGAGTTAGTGGTGGACAGGGAGGCCTGGCGTGCTGCAATTCATGGGGTCGCTAAGAGTCAGACATGACTGAGTGACTGAATTGAACTAAACTGAGCCCATTCAGGTACATTCACTGCTTTGCCTAATTCATGTCTCACCTGGAAGTCAGTACCAAGGAGCCTTAAAGCTCACTCTAATCTTTATTTGTGGAAATTATTCCAACTATGACTTAGAGCCCTAAATCTATGAGAAGAAGAGGGTCATGTGTATCAACACACCTCCATCCTCAGTTACTCCCATTAAAGTGGTTGGTAAAAGGAAGGATATACACCTAACTTGAATTATATTTGTGTATAAAAATCATTTTAAGTTTGAATAAATAAAATTCCAAACTGATGGTCCACACCTGTGGCTGATTCATGTCAATGTATGGCAGAACCAATGCAGTGCTGTGAAATGAAATAAGCATTAAACAAAAAATAAAAATTAAAAAAAAATAAAATAAAATATTTAATTATCAAGAAAAAAAAAGGAGAAAAATCAAATCAAGAAAATTAGAAATGAAAATGGAAAGATTACAACAGACAAAACAGAAATATAGAGGATCATAAGAAACTATTAAAAGCAATTATATGCCAAGAAAATGGACAACCTGGAAGAAATGGACAAATTCTTAGAAAAGTACAACTTTCCAAAACTGAATCAGGAAGAAGTAGAAAATCTTAACAGACCTATCATAAGCACAGAAATTGAAACTGTAATCAGGAATCTTCCAGCAAACAAAAGCCCAGGTCCAGACGGTGTCACAGCTGAATTCTACCAAAAATTTCGAGAAGAGCTAACACCTATCCTACTCAAACTCTTCCAGAAAATTGCAGAGGAAGGTAAACTTCCAAACTCATTCTATGAGGCCACCATCACTCTAATACCAAAACTTGACAAAGATGCTAAAAAAATAAAAGAAAAGAAAAGAAAGAAAAACTACAGGCCAATATCACTGATGAACATAGGGGCAAAAATCTTTAACAAAATTCCAGCAATCAGAATCCAATAACATATTAAAAAGATCATACACCATGACCAAGTGGGCTTTATCACAGTAATGCAAGGATTCCTCAATATCCGCAAATCAATCAATGTAATTCACCACATTAAATTGAAAAATAAAAGCCATGTGATAATCTCAATAGATGCAGAGAAAGCCTTTGGCAAAATTCAACATCCATTTATGATAAAAACCCTCCAGAAAGCTGGAATAGAAGGAACATACCTTAACATAATAGAAGCTATATATGACAAACCCACACCAAACATTATCCTTAATGGTGAAAAATTAAAAGCATTTCCCCTAAAGTCAGGAACAAGACAAGGGTGCCCACTTTCACCACTACTATTCAATATAGTTCTGGAAGTTTTGGCCACAGCAATCAGAGCAGAAAAAGAAATAAAAGGAATTCAAATTGGAAAAGAAGAAGTAAAACTTTCACTGTTTGCAGATGACATGATCCTCTACATAGAAAATCCTAAAGACTCGACCAGAAAACTACTAGAGCTAATCAATGAATATAGTAAAGTGGCAGGATATAAAATAAACACTCAGAAATCCCTTGCAT
>SJYC01013442.1:0-15536 GCA_006408675.1 Madoqua kirkii | reverse complement strand
GGATGTCACACGATGTTCCCTGGCAATTTCTTTACAACTTTCTCCCCAGGAGTAACTCTAACACGTGGGCCTCCCACGTGGACGCACACCGGTTCATATCAGATTTTAAAAGCACATGTCCATGAATGTCCCTTCCCCTCCCAGAGTCTATCCTTCCCCCTGCCAGCTTGCAGCAGCACCACGACCCTCCGCCGCCCTCCTGACGCGTTTCCTTTTCCCATTGGCGTTGAACAGATGTCTGGAACGCTGGGTCCGTGTTCCCTTCATGACGTCCCCAAGTTGTAGATTTCAGTTGCAAGGTGCACAGAAGAGAGCCTCTGAGAGACGCAACCCCCTAGGCAGGGGCCGGACAGCTGTACACAATGGGCTCCATGTGATGGCATACATCCGCACCACAGCGAGGACAGGGGCTGAGGCTTATCCAGATGATCCGGGGACGTCCCAAGTCTCTCAGAATCTCCAAGAGCTGAGCCCGAAGCTGGGCGAGTCTCGCTTCCAGGAGAACACCCTGAGGTCTGTAGCTCTCCCGAGGGGCAGGATAACGCTCTTGCCTCAAACAGGGCAGCGCAGCGGTGTGTCGCAGCAGCTTCTCCAGGCCGGCCGTGCACAGGGGGTTCCCACACAGGCTGACGGACCTGAGCTGGGAGCAGCGGCTCAGGGCAGGCAGGAAGGCCTCCAGCTGGGAGTCCGTGATCCCACACACCTCTAAGTCCAGTTCCTGGAGGGTGGCTGCGACCTTCTCCAGCAGAACTTGGACGAGCTCAGGCCGAAAGGCAGTCATGGTGACACCGCTGAGATCCAGGCTCTTGAGCTGACTGATGTCTGGGCTCTGGGCCAGGTGGGTCAAGTCTGATTCTCTAAGGCAGCACTTGCTTATTGACAGGCTGTCCAAGGGGGACTTCAGGCACCTGGGGAGAAACCAAGCAATTAGTTCTTGGAAATTAGGTGCCAAATTGCATACTCAGTTCAGTCACTCAGTCATGTCTGACTCTTTGCAACCTCATGGACTGCAGCAAGCCAGGCTTTCCTGTCCATCACCAACTCCCAGAGCTTGCTCAAACTCATGTCTATCAAGTCAATGATGCTATCCAAACATCTCATCCTCTGTCATCCCCTTCTATCTTTCCCAGCATCAGAGTCTTTTCCAATGAGTCAGTTCTTTGCATCAGGTGGCCAAAGTATTGGAGTTTCTACAAAGACTGATATGAGTCTGACCATCCACTGAGGGTCCACACGCTGACTTGCCCCGTCTCATCCTAGTCTGAGGGCTGTCAGCCTCACTGTGGCACCGAATCCCTCCAGAGTATCTCAAAGACACTCTCTCCTCATCTGTCAGGCGGAGTACAACGTACTCCACGTCCTTCTGAGGCTGAGTGAAGATCATGGGATCGCAAGAACATGCTGTGAGGAGAGTGGTGGAGAAGCACCATGAGCAGACTCTCCAGAGTAAAGAAGTCCAAGTCACTGGCCCTCAGCAGGTGCCTTCCCACCAGGTCAACAATTCTGGGTGAGGTCTGGACACTCATCCTGACTCTGCTCCAAAATGAGTCCCGTTGAATCTGCCAGGGAGCAAGGGATCCATTTTAGACGATGCAGAAGCACACATTAGAATGTCTCCCTAGTGTCTCAAGCAATCCACTCAGGGCCAAGGTCATTTACCTAGCAGTAGTTCAAGAGAGGCACTTAGCCTTATTACACTAGGCAGGGCTTAGTGGAGACAAAGTGATCATATTCTGTATTTTTTGTATGCATTTTACTAGTACTTAGGAGGCAAAAGCAACCACTAGCCCAGTTGGGTCCATCTATGCTTTTCTTATTCTTTTGCACCTAGAAATGAATACAGACTAGAGTTTATGAAAACTGATTCCATCTTTATTTCAGGAAAATATTCTGACTATTATTTAGAGCTCTTACTCTATGGGAGGAGGAGAGTCATGTGGATCCACACAGCTTCCACTGTCAGTTATTCCTAAGATGAATGCCATCTGTATACTAATATGTATTCTAAATTTCATGAAATAAAATTCCAAACTGATACATTTCACTAAAAATATCTGCTTGGTATAGACTTTTAAAGTGATACCAGCTAAGTCACAACTCAGTGTTTGAGATTCAGGCAAAACTACCCTGAGGCAAAACCAAAACCTGAAATGTGTTCATAGGAGAGAAATGATTCTTTTTGAAAATCCTGCCTACCATCCAGAGACACATGCCTCCCTTCAACATTAACTAGCCATAAGTAAGAAAAGGACATCCTTTTCTGAGGGTGGTAACTTACTGCTCTGCTGTGATTGGTGGAGCACTCAGACCTCAGACCCTGTGGAGAACCTAGCTGGTGTCTCCAGAACCAGAACCTCTTCTCCAGTGCATGAGGCTTTTAAGGGCTGTTCTATTCCCATCATCTTTCTGTCCCACTACTAACCCAATCAGAGAGTGACATCTGATTAGATTATAGAGTTCCCACTGCTTTGGTCTTGATTGGATATTCATTTTTTCTGTAGGCTAGTTCATTGCATCTTATATACATTCAGGAAGGAGAAAATGATCAGGTATCTGGGTAATCAAGGACCTATTCACTTCCCGAACACTGACTGAATTTTACCAATATGAACAGTAAACTCTTGGGACTCAGACAAGAAAGGATTGTTGGTTGCTAACATTGAATAGAAAAAGAAACAAAAGTTCAAAGTATCACTATTGGGGAAATTTTGGTGAAGTCAAAATTAGCAAAATATCCCTGAATTAAAATAGCTTCATGAAAACGGTGATGTTGTGATGTTTCCAAAGAAAACAAAATGCACTCGTCCATGTATCAGCTTGTCACTCAGGTATTATTTAGGAAACACAGGAGACTCTCAGTGTGTTCAGGCAGCAAGGGAAGAGCTATCCAAGATATGGTTGGTTTTCCAGCCTTGAGCCACATCGTCTCTGAAGGTGGACAGGTCATGACACTTACTTCTCAGAAGTAAGAGTGGGTCTAGACAGGTTGGAGTTGGGCATTTCTAAAGGGACCACGTGAATGATAAACAACAATGTAAAATTAAAGTTTCTTTTACTTTTTGGAAACAGGGAAATTTAAAGATGTTATTCAAGGTGATATTAAGATAGTAAAAGAAGGCTCCCCTAGACTCAGAGTAAAGAATCCTCCTGCAGATGCAGGAGACACTGGCTTGATCTTTGATCCAGGAGGATACTACATGCTCCAGGGCAACTAAGCCCAGGAGTCACAGCTACTGAGCCTGTGCTCTACAAGAGAAGCCTGAGTGAGAAGCCTGTGCACCACAAGGAAGAGTAGCTCCCACTCACCACAACTAGAGAAAGGCCTGCACAGCAATGAAGAACAAGGCAACCAAAGATCAGGAAAATAAATTTTAAAAAAAGAGAGAAAGAGAGGAGAGTGGCTCAGAGAAGTCACTCTCAACTTCAGTTCAATTCCGTTCAGTCGCTCAGTCGTGTCCGACACTTTGTGACCCCACGGACGGCAGCACGCCAGGCCTCCCTGTCCATTACCAATTCCCTGAGCTTTCTCAACTCATGTCCATTGAGTCAGTGATGCCATGCAACCATCTCATGCTCTCTCATCCCATTCTCCTCCCACCTTCAATCTTTCCCAGCATCAGGGTCTTTTCAAATGAGTCAGCTCTTCTCATCAGGTGGGCAAAATATTGGAGTTTCAGCTTCAACATCGGTTCTTCCAATGAATATTCAGGACTGATTTCCTTTAGGATTGACTGGTTGGATCTCCTTGCAGTCCAAGGGACTCTCAAGAGTCTCTCCAACACCACAGTTCAAAAGCATCAATTCTTCAGCAATGAGCCTTCCATAAGGTCCAACTTTCACATCAATACATGACTATGGGAAAAACCATAGCTCGACTATGTGCACCTTTGTCGGTAAAGTGGTATCTCTGCTTTTTAATATGCTGTCTAGATTTGTCATAGCATTCCTTCCAAGGAGCAAACACCTTTTAATTTCATGGCTGCAGTCACCATCTAAAAGGATTTGGAAGTCCAAGAAAATAAAATCTGTCATCGCTTCCACTTTTTCCCATTCTGTTTGTCATGAAGTGATGGGATTGGATTCCATGAATTAGTTGGGGTTTTCTTGTTTTGTTTGTTTGTTTGCTTTTACTTTATTTTACTTTACAATATTGTATCAGTTTTGCCATACATCAACATGAATCCGCCATGGGTTAAGATTCAAGTCACCTTTTTCACTCTTCTCTTTCACCACCATCTGGAGTTTATTTAGTTCCTCTTCACTTTCTGTATCATCTCCATATCTCAGTTTCTTGATACTTCTCTTGACAATCTTGATTCTAGCTTGTGACTCATCCAGTCCAGCTTTTCCTGTGATGTACTCTGCATAGAAGGTAAATAAGCAGGGTGACCATAATGTCTTGTCTTAATTCTTTCCCAGTTTGGAACCAGTCAGTTTTTCCATTTCTAGATCTTGACCCGCATACAGGTTTCTCAAGAGACAGGTAGAGTTTCTGGTACTTCCATCCCTTTAAGATTTTTCCACAGTTTTTTGTGATCCACACAGTCAAAGGTTTTAGTGTGGTCAAGAAAAAGTAAATGTTCTTTTGGAACGCCCTTGCTTTCTACCTGATCCAAGGAATGTTGGCAACTTAATCTCTGGTTCTTCGGCCTGTTTGAAACCCAGCTTGAATATCTGAAACTTCTTGGCTCAGTACTGCTGAAAGCTAGATTGAAAGATGTTGAGCATAACGTTGCTAGTATCTGAAGTGAGTACAGTGTGCGGTAGTTTGAGCATTCCATGGCATTTCCTTATTTGGGATTGGAATGAACTGATCTTTGCCAGCTCTATGGTCACTGTTGAGTTTTTTCAAGTTCACTGACATATTGAGTGCAGTAGTTTAACAGCATCATATTTTAGGATATTAATAGCTCCAACTGAGCTATTTAAAATCCATTCACCTCACACCACTAGCTTTGTCCATAGTAATGCTTTTTAAGGCCCACTTGATTTCACATTCCAGGATGTCTGGCTCTAGGTGAGTGATAATACCATCATGATTATCCAGGTCATTAAGACTTTTTAATGTATACTTCTTCCATGTATTCTTGCCATCTCTTTTTAATCTCTTCAGCTTCTCTTAGGTCCATACTCTTTCTGTCATTTCTTGTGGCCATCTTTGAATGAAATGTTTTCTTGATATCTCCAATTTTCTTGAAGAGATATCTGGTCTCTCCCATTCTATTGTTTTCCTCTATTTTTTTGCATTTCCCTTTAAGAAAGTCTTCTTATCTCTCCTTGCTCTTCTCTGTAACTCTGTATTCAGTTGATTATATCTTTCCCTTTCTCCATTACCTTTCATTTCTCTTCTTTCGTCAGCTATTTATAAAGGCTCTTCAGACAATTACTTTGCTTTCTTGCATTTCTTTTTCTTGCGGATGATTTTAGTTCCCTCCTGTACGATGTTATAACCTCTGTCCATAGTTCTTCAGGCACTCTGTCTACCAGATCTAATCCTTTGAATCTATTCTTCACCTCCACTGTATATCATAAGGTATTTGATTTAAGTCATAACTGAATGGTCTAGTGGGTTTTTCTACTTTTTTCAATTTAATCCTGAATTTAATAACATGGATCTGAGCCACTGTCAGCTCCAGGCCTTGTTTTTTACTGACTGTATAGAGTTACTTCATCTCTGACTGCAAATAGCATAATCAGTCTGATTTTGGTACTGATTCTCTGGTGATTAACATGTTTAGAGTCATGGTCTTGAAATGTTGGATAAGGGTGTTTGCTATGACCAGCTTGTTCTCTTAAAACTATATTAACCTTTGTCTTTCATTTTGTACTCCAAGGTCAAACTTGCCTATTGTTCCAGGTATTTCTTGACTTCCTACTTTTCATTTTAATCCCTTCTGATGAAGAGGACTTTTTTGATGTTAGTTCTAGAATATGTTGTACGTCTTCATAGAACTGATAAACCTCAGATTCTTTGGCATTGTGATTGGGACACAGACTTCAATTACTGTGCTATTGAATGATTTGCCTAAGAATCATTTCAAGTTTATTCTATTGTTTTTGAGATTGCACAAGTACTGCATTTCAGACTCTTTTGTTGACTATGAGGGCTACTCCACTTCTTTTAAGGGATTCATGGTAGTAGATACAATGGGCATCTGAATTAAATTCACCCATTCCCATCTATTTCAGTTCACTGCTTCCTAAAATGTCTATGTTCAATCTTGCCATCTCCTACTTGACCACATCCAATTTACCTTAATTCATGGACAAAACATTCAAAGTTCCTATGCAATATATATTTTTTTCCAGCATTGGACTTTACTTTCACTACCAGACTTATCCACAGCTGTGGGTCATTTCTACTTTTGCCCTGCTGTTTCATTCTTTCTGGATGAATTAGCAATGGCCCTCTACTCTTCACCAGCAGCATATTGGACACCTTTTCACCTGGGGGGCCTGTCTTACAGTGTCAATCTTTTTACCTTTTCATACAATCCATGGTGTTCTCTAGCCAAGAATACTGAAGTAGTTTGCCATTTCCTTTTCCAGTGGTCCATGTTTTCACAGAATTCTTCACCATGACCCACCTGTCTTGGGTGGTCCTGCAAGGACTGTCTCCTACCTTCACTGAGTTACTGAAACCCCTTTGCCATGACAAGGCTATGATCTATGAAGGGTCAGGAAACTAAGATTTCTCATGCCCCACAGTTTAACACAAAAACAAAAATCTTTATTATTATAGCTCAGTAAACAAAATGAACCTCATTTTAGCTATGATTCTTTCATGGGAACTACAGAGATCCCCCAGTTGTGGATGTGACTGGTGATGGAAGTAAAGTCTGATGCTGTAAAGTTTTCCAGGGACCATGTATTTATAACCATTTACTGCCTTGCCTTTCACCGTGATCAGTCATGGGCCACAGGAACATGGTTCTCTACCATTTATTGGACAATATCTGTCTAACTTGGGAGTCTGTTGAGAAAAAAAAATAATTTTAATATATATTAGTATTTTACAATCCAGCAATTTTGCTCCATTCAGATGAGTTGAAACATTCTGCCCAGGCAAACACATGCACACGGAAGCTTACAGCAGCTTTATTCATCTTTGCCAGAACTTGAAAGGAACCAAGATGTCCTTTAGTAGGTGAAAAAAACAATGAACTGTGATGTATACTGACAATGAAATGCTGTCAAACCATAAAAAATCATGGAGGAAATCACAATGTCTATTACTAAGTGAAAGAATCAATCTGAGAAGCCTACATAAAGTGAGTCCAACTACAAGACATTTTTGCAAAAGGCAAAATCAAAAAAGAGTGAAATAATCAGATTTTTTCCCAGAGATTGAGATGGAGGAGGGATAAATAGACAAAGCAAATACTTTGTGTGATTCTGCAGTGTTATTATATACTTGCTAGAAGTCATAGAACACACAACATTAAGGGGGAACCTCCATGTAAACTCTCTACTTTGGGTGACGATGTTATGTCAAAGTAGGTTCATCAGTTATAACAAATATTCTAATCAAATCAAATGGGGAATGCTGACAGCTGGAGATCAATGTATGTGGAGGGAGAAGGATTTAAGTGGAAATGCTCTGTACCATGTCCTCTATTTTACTCTGAATACAAAACTGCTCTTCAGTACAAAATCTACTTTAAAACTTACAATTGTAATCCAGTTCTGAAATGTTCTTTTTTATTATTTAAATTTATTTATTTTATTCTAAATATTTTTAAGAAGACATTATTAGTTTGAATGATCTTCAAAATCAGTTTTAAAGGTATTTTCCCTTTGATATTCCAAATCAAGAACTTTTTTAAAATATCCACATGCATTCTTTCAAAGTATTAAATTTTCTTCATAATTTTATTTTATTTTACTTTATTTTTTTTTTTATTTTTGTTTAATGCTTATTCCATTTCACAGTACTGTATTGGTTCTGCCATACATTGACATGAATCAGCCACGGGTGTAGACAATCTCCCCATGTTAAAGCCTCCTCCCACCTCCCTTCCCTGCCCATCCCCCCCGGTTCATCCCATACACCGGCCCCAAGCATCCTGTATTCTGTATTGAACATAGACTGGTGCTTCATCTCCCATATGATTGTATACATGTTTTGTTGTCATTCTCCCAGATCTTCCCACCCTCTCCCTCTCCCTCTGAAGCCAAAAGTCCGTTCTATACCTCTGTGTCTCTTATATTGTCTCACTTTCAGGGTCATCATTACTGTCTTCTATATTCCATATATATGTGTCAGTATACTGTATTGGTGTTTTTCTTTCTGGCTTACTTCACTTTGTATAGTCGGCTCCAGTTTCATCCATCTAATTTTTGTTTAATGCTTATTCCATTTCACAGTACTGTATTGGTTCTGCCATACATTGACATGAATCAGCCACAGGTGTAGACGATCTCCCCATGTTAAAGCCCCCTCCCACCTCCCTTCCCTGCCCATCCCCCCCGGTTCATCCCATACACCGGCCCCAAGCATCCTGTATTCTGTATTGAACATAGACTGGTGCTTCATCTCCCATATGATTGTATACATGTTTTGTTGTCATTCTCCCAGCTCTTCCCACCCTCTCCCTCTCCCTCTGAAGCCAAAAGTCCGTTCTATACCTCTGTGTCTCTTATATTGTCTCACTTTCAGGGTCATCATTACTGTCTTCTATATTCCATATATATGTGTCAGTATACTGTATTGGTGTTTTTCTTTCTGGCTTACTTCACTCTGTATAATCGGCTCCAGTTTCTTCATAATTTTAAAAGACAATGTTTACTTTCTATATTTATATCAATCACAGCACAAATATTTATATTAAATGAGAGTTACATTGCAGTGGATGTTTATAGGATGCTGAACCAGACAGACCTGCTTGCAACATTAGTTCATGTCACCTGGTCTGATCTCCCAGCAGGTGGCCTAGGAGTCCTGAAGCTCAGAATGTGTATCACTAGAGAGGAATGGACTCTAGGATATGACCTCCTCCTGACCCTCCCTGTGCTGGCTACTAAGGCAGTTTGGGGGAATTTTGATTCATTCAAGGCCTCATGTAAATGCTAAGCCCTCCTTCATTCTTTTCTGTCAAAAATATAGAGTAAGCTTGAGGAATGAAGAATCCTGGAGGTGTCTGCTAGAAAGGGAAAAGGAGAAAATGACTTATTTGTTGAGCTCCTACTGTATGCAAGCTCCAGTACCAAGGCCCCAGAACCCCAGGTGATGGTGTTCTTATACCAGGTTTACTTCACAGCTCAGGAACCCTGACCTTAGGGAAATCAAATCTTTCATAAGGAAGCATTCTTGCCTGGCTTCCCCTGCCCCCCCCCTTTTTTTTTCTTCTTAAGTTTAGAAGCTTTGACTGTAAAATGTTATCAACTAAAATGCAAATTAAAATGTTTCATATTCAGGCAAAACTACAATGAGAAACAAAACCAAACCTGAAATATATTAATTGGAAAGAAACAGTCTTTGGAAAACCTTCCCTACCATCCAGAGATACATGCCTCCCTTCAAGATTAGCTAACCATAAGTAAGAAAAATGATGTCCTTATCTGTGGGTGATAACTTACTGCTCTGATGTGGCTGGTGGGATGCTCAGATCTCAGACTCTGTGGAGAACCCAGCTGGTGTCTCTAGAGCTAGAATTTTTTTTTTTTTTTTTGAAAGAGAGAAATTAGAAGTGTTATTCCTGGTGATATTGAGAAAGTAAAGGAATGAGTCAGACTGATTCTGGAAACACTGTAGCTTTAGATAGAGCTTTTTCCCCAGAATCTTGGCATCATCACAACACACTGCATGAAAAAAGTAAGCCTAATAATGTGAGGAGAGAGAGAGAGGATGAGTCCTTCTAACTGGCCTTTCCAAAACTGAGAGGCACTGAGGGTCAGCACTGTAGGCTCTTTGGGAACTTGGAGCCAGAGAAGAAATAAACTTGGGGCAGTCCCAAATAACCTTGCCATCCAGAGGAAGCTGATTCCAGGTGAGATTTGTTTATTTATTTATCTCACTGGTGACATTTTACAGATAGCAAATTTCCCTAGTCATTTTTCAAGGGTGATAGAAGCCACATCTTATTTTCACTGCCCCATTTCCAAGTGTATTCAGATCACTACTGTTTCCTCAAACTTAACTTTGTTCAACACAGAGTCTGATCAAGGTGACACCATTAGGCACAGAAATAAAATTCTGTTTTCCTCTTCATAAACACCAACACCTTTCCTGCACTAAATACAGAAGCCCTTATTGGTGTTGAATGTTCTACCACATTCAGGATGACTTCCACTTTGAGCTGCATCACATAAAGATTTGTTTGAAGTTTAAGGTCACAAATAAAGGGAGACCCTTTTCCCATCTTGTTGAATTATCCATGCCTCTCTTCTACCACATTTATTTGGTGCACAAGCTATTCTTGTATACCACTGGCCACCAAGGTGAAGACTCAGTGAAGGGTGTTCTCCCTCTTGGTCACTTTGGGGAAGATTCCTTTCAGCATATTCTCCCATGGTTATAAATAACATTTGCATGCATATGTTAGGGAAATGAAATAATTAGCCTTGTTTGGCCTTCAGAGACAGAACAGAGGAGGCCTCTGACCTTGCTTCTAACCTGCCTAGACACTGCCTTCTGAGTGACTGCCTCCTGTGAGAGCAAGTCTTCTAGCACTACAATAAGATGTTGTTGTTATTCAGTTGCTGAGTTGTGTATCACCCTTTGCAATCACATAGACTGCAGCACACCAAGATTCCCTGTCCTTCACCATCTCCCAGAGCTTGCGCAAACTCTTGCCCATTGGTTGGAAAATGTACTATTCAGGATGAGAGGCTAGGTCCTCCTCTCTGCCTACTTTAGGGTACATGAATCTAACTTTAAATTGTCTGAAGAGAAGTTAAAATTGGGAAAAGAATTACACAATTTGTAAGGACCATTGTCCATGTTACAATAGCAAAATTATACTCAGGTGATCAAGTCTTCATTTTTTGAAGTCGACTCTCCCTTGAGCTGGCCCACTGCCCTAACTCCCCTTTCTCTCTCCTTTCTTCGTACAGTTGCCACCTTATCCCCTCATCTCTCCCTGTCTCTCTCTCCATCACCTAATCCCTTTCTAACTTCCCCTATCTCTCTGGGGAGGTGGGGAGCTTAGTTTCCCCCATTCCTTCCCCTCCTCTAACAAGTTTCTATCTGCCCCTATTATCACAGTAAATTTGAGCACTATTGGGTCTATAGTTCAGCTGTAAAACTATGACTACAGAAAGAAAAGATAACTTTTTGGGACACCAGATGGCCATGATATTCTTTAGACTCTGGAGAAAACTGGTTAAAGTGATTCTTATTTCCTTTAAAACTGCAAAATCAGCTCTTCTAGCACATGCAATTTGAAACAGCTAGCTCATTAAAAAGGCCTGCCTAGAAAAAAAGAAACTTGAAGTTAAACTTTGCCTGGGCTTTCTCAGTTCAGTTCAGTTCAGTCTCTCAGTCGTGTCCAACTCTTTGCGACCCCATGAATCGCAGCACGCCAGGCCTCCTTGTTCATCACCAACTCCTGGAGTTCACTCAGACTCACGTCCATCGAGTCCGTGATGCCATCCAGCCATCTCATCCTCGGTCATCCCCTTCTCCTCCTACCCCCATCCCTCCCAGCATCAGAGTCTTTTCCAGTGAGTCAACTCTTCTCATGAGGTGGCCAAAGTACTGGAGTTTCATCTTTAGCATCATTCCTTCCAAAGAAATCCCAAGGTTGATCTCCTTCAGAATGGACTGGTTGTATCTCCCTGCAGTCCTGGGCTTTTTAGATGGGGCTAAAGGGAGAGAATCTTTCTGCCAATGCAAGAGATGCAAGAGATACAACAGATATGGGTTTAATCCCTGGGTTGGGAAGATCCCTTGGAGGAGGGCATGGTGGCCCACTCCAGTACTCTTGCCAGAGGATGCCATGGACAAAGGAGGCTAGCGGGCTGTAGTCCTTGGGGTCACAAAGAGCTGGAGATAAATGAAGCGACTTAGCACAGCACGCAAACTTTGCCATGCCCTTGAAATACTTTGCCTGAGACTTCAGCCTTGAGCAAATTAGAATTTCAAGACAAAGGGGTTGGGGTGGGGGTAGTGTCAAGAAACATTTTAAATCTCAAGTGGGATGACCCAGAGAGATGGTATGGGGAGGGAGGTGGGAGGGGGGTTCAGAATTGGGAACTCATGTACACCCGTGGCGTACTTATGTTGATGTATGGTAAAACCAATACAGTATTGTAAAGTAAAATAAAAAAGAATAAAAATTTTTTAAAAAGAAAGCTATTAGGTCTCTGGCTGTCTCTCTGGATTTATCTATGTCTCAGTGTGTGTCTTTGTTTTTGGATAATATTGCTGTGTTTAATTTGTAAATGAGTTCTAATTCAATTGGCTTAAAGAAAAGTAAGCACTTAATAAATAAAACAGTTACAAGAGAAACTAACCTAAACGAATTTCAGATTCACATGTACTGGGAAATATTCAATATTAAACAGCAGGTATTAATGTTTGTTTGCTATTCTAATCATGTCTTGAGTTATCAACAATGTGTAATACTTTTATTATGCCTAGATTTAATTTAAGCTAAATTTGCCAACAAGGAAAGTAACTCAAGTAAAGAAACTTTTAAAACAGAAAAATATATAAATGAGACAAGAGCTTTTAGATAAACTCTATTAAGAATAATTATAGTTAAACTGTTATAGTCAGATCTCTGTAGGTAGCAGTGGAAGGCAATTCTTGGCAGATTTATAGGGCTTCCTGGAAGAGGAGAGATCTAAACAGTGTGTGTTTTCCAGGGGTATGAAGCAGAGGAGGGCATTAAAGGGTAAGGAAGGCCCTATCAGAAGAAACTGAACAGGAACACCAAAGGATGAAAACTTCTGTTTAAAACAGAAAAATATATAAATGAGACAAGAGCTTTTAGATAAACTCTATTAAGAATAATTATAGTTAAACTGTTATAGTCAGATCTCTGTAGGTAGCAGTGGAAGGCAATTCTTGGCAGATTTATAGGGCTTCCTGGAAGAGGAGAGATCTAAACAGTGTGTGTTTTCCAGGGGTATGAAGCAGAGGAGGGCATTAAAGGGTAAGGAAGGCCCTATCAGAAGAAACTGAACAGGAACACCAAAGGATGAAAACTTCTGAAGCCCAAAAAGATCAAGAAGTTTCATGTTTTCTGAAATAATTTTGCAAAGTGTGTTAGGGGATCTCATTACAGTCCAGGTAGCCTGGATTCTCTGCCCTAAACTACTTTATGACCTTGCAGTGAAAATAGAACTGGTCATTTTAGTCTCTCAGATTTTTTATTTTTTTATTATCTATAAAATAGGGGTAATATTTGTCTTATCTTATAATATTTGGTGAAGATCATATAAAAGAATGAATGTGAAAATATTTTCAAAAGTATGAATCATCATACATCAAAACAACGAAGAATTATACTTCTTTGTCTGTCTAAAAGAGTCTCTCCAGACCAAGGTAACTTGAATTTCTAGGGTTGTGTTAAACTAGATTTCAGTTCCCAAGTACTCAGAATAAAGCTTTTCATCGATGCACCCAACTAGGTAAGGGTGTTATTGCTGTATATGATGGGCTCAGGATGACAGAATGTGTTATCTCCACAGTGTGGACAGGGGGTGAAAGCAAATCCATATGGTCCTGGGATGTCCCAAGTCCTTCAGAATTTCCAGCAGTTCAGTCCAACACTGGACTAATGAATGTGAAAATATTTTCAAAAGTATGAATCATCATACATCAAAACAACGAAGAATTATACTTCTTTGTCTGTCTAAAAGAGTCTCTCCAGACCAAGGTAACTTGAATTTCTAGGGTTGTGTTAAACTAGATTTCAGTTCCCAAGTACTCAGAATAAAGCTTTTCATCGATGCACCCAACTAGGTAAGGGTGTTATTGCTGTATATGATGGGCTCAGGATGACAGAATGTGTTATCTCCACAGTGTGGACAGGGGGTGAAAGCAAATCCATATGGTCCTGGGATGTCCCAAGTCCTTCAGAATTTCCAGCAGTTCAGTCCAACACTGGACAAGTCTACTTGTTTGAGTGATCCTCTGAGAGCTGAAACTCTCCTGAGGGACAGTGTATAGCTCTCCACTTAACCTGGGCAGTCTGGAGGTGTGTCGCAGCATCTTCTCCATTGTGGCCATGGAGAGGGTTTCCACGCAGACTAAAGGATGTGAGCTGGATGCAGAGGCTCAGGGCTGGCAGAAGGAATTCCAGGTGGAAGTCCCTGATCCCACATTGCTCTAGGTACAGCTCCTGGAGGGTGGCTGAAACTTTCTCCAGCAGAGCTGGGAGGAGCTCAGGACTAGAGTAGGTCATCGTGACACCACTCAGATTCAGGTCCTTTAGCTGACTAACTTTCAGGCTCTGGGACAGATGGGTCAGGTCTGAATCTGTAAGGAGGCAGCGAGTTATCGTAAGGGTGTCCAAGGGGTTCATCAGGCACCTGGGGAGAAAGAGAGGAATTAGGTCTTAGAGGTGGAATATGACTGCAAGGTGAGAGACAAGTAATCTTCCCAAGCCCAAGTTTGGTCAAATCATCCAATAAGGATTAATACCCAGAATGACCAATCTCATTGCAGTCAGTCATTTCACTTTCTCTTTGTGACTGGGTCAAGTACATAGAATCTTTTTTGTTTTCCTCATTAGCATATATTTTTATTCATGAAAAATATCAAGCTGTTAATTTTTTATAGGTTGACATTTTAAGAAAATTTTTTAATTTATTTTAATTGGAGGCTAATTACTTTACAATACTGTGGTGGTTTTTGCCATACATTCACAAGAATCAGCCAAAGATGTACATGTGTTCCCATCCTGACCCTCCCTCCCACCTCCCTCCTCATCCCATCCCTTAAAGTACATAAGTCTTAAAAGCTCTCTTCCCTCATTACTCAAGCAGAGTAAAACTTACTTTGCTTCCTTAAGAGGATGAATGAAGACAATGGAATGCACTAGGACAAGCTCAGAAGAGAGCCTGACATCTTACTTCAATCAAGAGTGAACATCACCAAATATTATTAGTAAGGGATATATTTAAAATTCTTCCTAGGCTGGCTTCCTTCCCATCACGCTTTGGCCCTCGGCACCCATCTCAGGCAGGTGAGGCTTCTGGGTGACATATGTAGAGGACCAACCTGGGCAAGATCCCATGACATCCACTGAGGCTGACAGTCTGCAGGGGCTCACTTACATCCCTGCTTTATCTGCAAACTATCTACTAAATTTTATGATCCCTTTGACCCCTGCTGTATTGCTATCAACTTCAGGATCATGTATTTTCCATATAGTAATTGCATTACCTGGATCCACAAACAAGCTTTTACAGATAGGGCATTTGATTTCAAGCTCCCTACCGACTGTAATATCAGTTTTTTTATTTTAATATAAATTTGTTTATTTTAATTGGAGGCTAATTACTTTACAATATTGTATCTGTTTTGCCATAGATCAACATGAATCCACCACAGATGTACACGTGTTTCCCATCCTGAACCCCCT
>SJYC01013441.1:0-21213 GCA_006408675.1 Madoqua kirkii | reverse complement strand
ACTGGTGTATATTTGCTTTATGAGGTGCTATTAGTTTCTTGCTCCGCCACATAATCAATAAGTGCCATCTGTGCGTTTATCCACTCTCACTTTAGATTTCCTTCCTGTTTGATATCCTTGAGGATCTCCTTATCCTTGACAAGTTCTCTGCTCCGAAAATGTGTTTGTTTAACTCCGAAAGCATTCTGTGTTGGGACCTAGCCACTGAACCGTGTTGCCATAGTTTCAGGTCAAGAGCCCAGGGATTCAGTATAGATTACCCACGTAGCCATTCTCTCCAGATCAGCCCTCTAGTCCAGGCTAGCACAAACCATTTAGCAGAGTTTCATAAGCTCTATGATATTTCCCATTGATTTTTCACTCTTAGCACAGTGATGTGTACCTGACGTCCCTCGAGGCCTAAGCATTCGTCCCACACATACACACACCACCCACACCTGCACACACACACACAGACACACACAAACCATTATTTGTTTTTCTAAGTCATGACTTTTTCTTTTTATGCAAGTAAGTTCATTTATGAGTAAAATTAAGAGATAATTTAATCTGCCAAAGTTTAAATCACATTCAGTAAGACATGTCTCAGACTCAAAATCAATAATATTAACAAGGAAATAAGTTAACAACTGACACCTTTTTATTTTATGATAATATGTCTCACAAATTGGGCATAATGGAACTTACTTCAATATAATGAAGGAAATATGAGTCAAACTTACAGCAAATATCATTCTTAATGGTGGAAAACTGGTAACATTTCTTGAAATATCTGAAATTAAGCAAGGATATGCACTCTCACCATTATTATTTGACAGTTTTGGAAGTCCTAGCTATGGCAGTCAGAGCTGAAAAATAAATCCAGTTTGTAAAAGACAGAGTAAAACTCTCAGTGTTTGCAAATGATATAGTATATTCATACTCACTCCTAAATATGCTACCACGAAACAATTAGAATTCATTAGGGCATTTGGAAAATCTCGAGAATACAAATTTAATACACAGAAAGCTGTTGCATTCCTATACATTAACAATTGAATATCAGAGAAAATGTTATGCAATTGATCGCATTTAGTATTGCATAAATATATCTGGGAATAAACCTATATAAGAAGGCAAAAGTTCTGTACTCAGAAAACTATAAGATACTGATGAAAGATGTCAAAGTCAACGGGCACAGTTTCAGAGATATACCATCGACTTTTTCGGAAACGTGAGTATTGTCAAATGATTATGCTACCCAAAGAAATTTATAGATTCAGTGCAGTTCCTATCAAATTACCAATCATATATTTCACAGAATTAGAAACAAACATTTTACAATTTGAATGGAAACCAAAAGGCCATTCAAATCCAAAGCAACCTTGAGAAAGAAAAATAGAGATGTATGCATCTGGCTCCTTGACTTCAGACTTTACATCAAAGCTACAGTAATTAAAACGTTTTAGTACTGAACCAAAGAAAGAAATATAGCACAATGAAGCAGTATAGAAAGTCCAGTGACAAACTCATGCATCAGTGGTCACCTAATCTGTGGCAAAGAAGGCAAGAATATACAATGGAATAAAAGACACTCTCTTCAATAAGTGTGTGGGAAAACTGGAAAGCATAAAAAGAATAAAATTTAAGCATGCACTAACATCAAACACAATAATAAACTCAAAATGGATTATAGAACTAAATGTAAGTCCAAAGTGTTAAGGCCAAAACTATTTGTCATTCAGTCGTGCCCAAGTCTTTGTGACCCATGGACTGCAGCACACCAGCCTCCTTTGTCTATGGAGGCAAGAATACTGGAGTGGGTTGCCATTTCCTTCTCCAGGGGATCTTCCTGACCCAGAGATCGAACCTGGGTTTTCTGCACTACAGGCAGATTTTTTACCAGCTACATTTGTAGTATCTGGGCTTCCCTGGAGAAGGAAACTCTTGGAGGAAAACAGCAGACACCCTCTGACACAGATAGCAGCAAGATCTTTTTGAATTCACTTTGTGAGTAATGAAAGTAAAAACAAAAATCAACAAATGGGACCTAATTAAACTTATAAGTTCTGGCAAAAAAAAAAATTTCTGGCACAGCAAGGGAACCAAATCAGAAAGATAATGCACAGAATGGGAGAAGATGTTTTCAGATGAAGTAACTAGCAAAAGATTAATCTCCAAAATGTACAAAAAGCTCATGCAGCTCAACATACGTATATTAAAAAAAAAAAAAAGATGAACCACTCAATCATAAAATGAGCAGAAGATCTAAATAGACATTTCTTCAAAGATGACCTATAGATGGCCGATAAGGACATGAAAAGATGCTTAAAATCACTAATTACTGAAGAAATGCAATAACGAGGTATCACCTCACATCATCAGAATACCATCATAAAAATATCTACAGATAATAAATGCTAGAGAGTTATGAAGTAAAAGGAACCCTCCTACACTGTTGGTGGGAATGTAAATTGGTTCAATTACTATAGAGGACAGTATGGTTGTTCCTTGAAAAGCTCAAAATAGAGCTACTATATGATCCAGCAATACCCCTGGACATATACTGGCGAAAACTATTACATAATCCACCACAATGTTTATTGTAGCACTGTTTACCAAAGCCAAGACACAGAAGCAACCTAAGTGTTCATCAGCAGAGGAATAGATAAAGAAGATATGGTCCATATGCACAATGAAATGTTAGTCAGTTATAAAATAGAATAAAATAATGCCAGTTGCAGCAACTTGGATGGATCCAAATATTGTCATGCTGAGTAAACCATATAAAAAGACAAATGTCATATGATATTGCCTATTTATGGGACCTTTTAACAATGGTACAAATGAACTTATTTACAAAACAGAAATAGAGCCACAGATCTAGAAAAAAAATTATAGTTAACAGAAGGGACGGGGAAAGAATAAGAATTGGGATTAGGAGAGAACAAGATGGCAGAGGATTAGGTGGACATGGAGTACATCTCTCTACATGGATACATCAAGAATACACCTTCAGACACAGAAATGCATGCAGAACATCAGCTGAGAGCGAACAGGAGTACCTGATCAGCGGAAAAGAATACATGCTGCTGCTGCTAAGTCGCTTCAGTTGTGTCCGACTCTATGCAACCCCATAGACGGCAGCCCACCAGGCTCCCGAGTCCCTGAGATTCTCCAGGCAAGAACACTGGAGTGAGTTGCCATTTCCTTCTCCAATGCATGGAAGTGAAAAGTGAAAGTGAAGTTGCTCAGTCGTATCTGACTCTTAGCAAGAATGATGCAAAACTCGGTAAGATGAAGAATCTAGGGGGGAAAACAAGAGTGTTAGTAGGACTGGACCTGCCCTTGGCAGGTTGGGAAACTAAAGCAGGAGTTCGATCCCCATATCAGGGCAATTGTCTGAGTCAGAGAAGAAACATTTAAGGCTGAGAGTGAATCAGCTGATCTGTGCATCCTAAATGGAATGAGAATCAAACAGTCCTTGCCACAGCCATGCATACCCCAGACAGGAACGCCAGTCTCCTAGAAGGCATGGTGGCTGGGAGCTGGAGTTTAGGGATTATGGAACAATAGCAAGGCAAGAGCTGCTGTTGACTGTGGAGAGGCAGGTCAAGGGGCTGTGAGGGAGGAGACTGTGGTGGAAAATCCCTTGTAGGAAGGCCAGGCAGCCTTGGAAGCAAGGCAATACTGCTGAGTCATGTGTAGGGGGTGGTGCCATAAGCAACCAGAGTTGAACAATAGAGAGGCTGGTCCATCAAATGCCTGATGCACTGAACTACAGAACAGGACCCCACCCAGGGTACCGCATTAAGTGCCTGATCTGAGTGCCTGAACAGATAACAGAGCTACAGAGAAAGACTGGCCAAAGAGACCTTTTGATCACCAGCTACAAAAGGCTCGAAAAAAGAATCTGATAGGGCCATAACTCCTGCAGAGGAAGCAATCTGCATCCCTGCACACTTGACACCAAAAGGGTCCCTGCAAGCCATGCAGCTGCACTCCCTTCATGCTCAACTCTCACTGGAGCAAAGCTGTCAAAAGCAAAAAAAGTCTTGCGTTTATGAATGTGGGGTCACTTTGATGGTGCCCAGCTCTTTGCGATCTTGTAGACTGTGCCCTACAAGGCTTCTCTGTCAGGGGGATTCTCCAGGCAAGCATCCTGGAGTGTATGGGCCAATACTGGTTGCCATAGCCTTCTAGAGCACTGTATTTCCTGCTTCCCTAGCCGCCAATTCCCTTGAGTACCTGGTGCTGCAAGAACCCATGCAACCCAAGAAGCTGTGCCACCTCCACACCTGGCCCACACAGAGGTAAACCCAAGTCCTCCAGGGCAGGCTCAGGAGGCAACCCACATGCAGAGGTGGAAATAAAACCACAATTGAAACCCAGGGGCAGTGTGGCTAAGGAAGAAGACCTAAAACCTTCCCACCAGCTAGGCAAGTTCAGTTTAGTTCAGTCACTCAGTCATGTCTGACTCTTTGCGACTTCATGAATCGCAGCACGCCAGGCCTCCCTGTCCATCATCAACTCCCAGAATTCACTCAGACTCATGGCCATCGTGTCAGTGATGCCATCCAGCCATCTCATTCTCTACCATCCCCTTCTCCTCCTGCCCCCAATCCCTCCCAGCGTCAGAGTCTTTTCCAATGAATCAACTCTTCGCATGAGGTGGCCAAAGTACTGGAGTTTCAGCTTTAGCATCATTTCTTCCAAAGAAATCCCAGGGTTGATCTCCTTCAGAATGGACTGGTTGGATCTTCTTGCAGTCCAAGGGACTCTCAAGAGTCTTCTCCAACACCACAATTCAAAAGCATCAATTCTTTGGTGCTCAGCCTTCTTCACAGTCCAACTCTCACATCCATACATGACCACAGGAAAAACCAGCTATGCAAGCTGCAGATTAAATCCACATGATCAACTAGGCAGACTCTGTCTATGGAATGTATAAAAGGACATTGAGAGCTCTTGCAAGAGAAAACACACTAGTTCTGATAGCTGTGGACATTGGAGACAAGAACACACAGAAATAGGACCAGATTAGAATCTGAGCTGCCCCCAGAGCAGGTCCAGAGGACAGCACAGTGTTGGAGGGCATCCTAAGAAGTTAAGGTGGACAGTGACTCCCAGTGAGGGAAAGGACTCTGACAGCAGTGACTCAAGAAAAACACTTATTCTTCTTAAATTTTTACTTTTCTGTAGATTCTTTTGGACTTTTTTTTTTTTTAATTCTTTTTTCCCTTGCTCTCTGATGTAGATGTCTATTTTCTTGGCACTATGGAATCTAATTAAGCTTTTGAGCTTTTTTTCTTTTCTCAGTCACATTTTAAAATTGTTATTATAAACCTCTGCCTCTACGTTGGGCTTTTGCAGTTCTGTGGAGTTTTCCTTTTCTAATCTCTATTTTCTTTCCTTAAAAAAAAAACTTATTATTATTTTTTATACACCTATCTCTTTGTTTGCTTTTCCTACTGTTCTTTTCCCCTTGCAGTTAATCTTTCATGTGCATAAATCTTTTTATCTACCTCTGTTTAACTTTGCATATCCTTTATTTACTTTCTTTCCTTCCCTCTTAACACATATGTTAGTTTTATTTTCATTACATTATTCCCCAAATGACACCTTGCTTTAGTCTTGTTTTCTGGTTTGTGCTTTGGTTACTTTTGTTCTTAACTGGTAGATATAATTTTTTGTTTCCTTTGTTCACTGGGTCAATCTATTGTACTATATTTTTGTTGGACTGTTTTCATTTTGCTTATGGGTATATATGTATATGTGTATATTCAGTCACACTTTTATTGTTGTTATAAAATTCTGCCTCTACATTGGGCTTTTGCAGTTCTGTGGAGTTTTTCTTTTTTTTTCATGTTTTTCTTTCTCTTCCTTTTTCTTTTCTCTTTAAAAATCTATTTTTTTAACTTATTACATTCTTTCCATATTTATTCTTTTGTTTGCCTTTACTACTATTTTTTACGTTCAAGTAACCTTTAATGTATATAAATCTTCATCTACCTCTATTTAACTTTGCATGTCTAATCTTTCTTTCTTTCTTTACTTTCTTTATTTTCCTCTCAACATGTTCGTTAGTTTTGTTTTTATTGCTTTATTCTCCACTTGGCATCTCACTTCAGTTTTGTTTTCCAGTTCATGCTTTAGTTAGTTTGCTCTTAAATGGTAAATATAACTTTTTATTTCCTTTGTCCACTGGGTCAATCTACTGTACTTTATTTTTGTTGGACTGTTTTGACTTTGCTATGTATATATGTATATGTGTATATTCCATTATTTTAATTATTCTGTGCCTGAATGTAACTGCCATTTGTCTGGGGTTCATCTTTGTTTTCTCTTTTTTGGTTATTTGTTTTAATCTCTCTAAATGGCATAACAAACCACTTGTGGAATCTTCATTCCTGAACAGAAATCTAGCCCTGAGCCTTTAGAGTGGAAGCACTGACTCCAATATCCTAGACTACAAGAGAACTAACCCTCAGTTCAGTTCAGTTTAGTCTCTCAGTCGTGTCCGACTCTTTGCGACCCCATGAATCGCAGCTCGCCAGGCCTCCCTGTTCATCACCATCTCCCAGAGTTCACTCAGACTCACGTCCATCGGGTCAGTGATGCCATCCACCCATCTCATCCTCTGTCGTCCCCTTCTCCTCCTGCCCCCAATCCCTCCTAGCATCAGAGTTTTTTCCAGTGAGTCAACTCTTCGCATAAGGTGGCCAAAGTACTGGAGTTTCAGCTTTAGCATCATTCCTTCCAAAGAAATCCCAGGACTGATCTTCAAAATGGATTGGTTGGATTTCCTTGCAGTCCAAGGGACTCTCAAGAGTCTTCTCCAACACAATAGTTCAAAACCATCAATTCTTTGGTGCTCAGCCTTCTTCACAGTCCAACTTTCACATCCATACATGACCACTGGAAAAACCATAGCCTTGACTACACTAACCTTAGTCAGCAAAGTAATGTCTCTGCTTTTCAATATATTATCTAGGTTGGTCATAAGTTTTCTTCCAAGGACTAAGCGTCTTTTAATTTCATGGCTGCAGTCACCATCTGCAGTGATTTGGGAGCCTCCCAAAATAGTCTGACACTGTTTCCACTGTTTCCCCATCTATTTCCCATGAAGTGATGGGACTGGATGCAATGATCTTCGTTTTCTGAATGGTGAGCTTTAAGCCAACTTTTTCGCTCTGCTCTTTCACTTTTACCAAGAGGCTTTTAAGCTCCTCTTTACTTTCTGCCATAAGTGTGGTATCATCTGCATATCTGAGGTTATTGATATTTCTCCCAGCAACCTCAATTCCAGCTTGTGTTTCTTCCAGTCCAGCGTTTCTCATGATGTACTCTGCATAGAAGTTAAATAAGCAGGGTGACAATATACAGCCTTGACATACTCCTTTTTCTATTTGGAACCAGTCTGTTGTTCCATGTCCAGTTCTAACTGTTGCTTCCTGACCTGCATACAGATTTCTCAAGAGGCAGGTTAGGTGCTCTGGTATTCCCATCTCTTTCAGAATTTTCCAGTTTCTTGTGATCCACACAGTCAAAGGCTATGGCATAGTCAATAAAGCAGAAATAGATGTTTTTCTGGAACTCTCTTGCTTTTTCCATGATCCAGCGGATGTTGGCAATTTGATCTCTGGTTCCTCTGCCTTTTCTAAAACCAGCTTGAACATCTGGAATTTCATGGTTCACGTATTGCTGAAGCCTGGCTTGGAGAATTTTGAGCATTACTTTACTAGCATGTGAGATGAATGCAATTGTGCTCAAGCTAGAGCATTTTTTGGCATTGCTTTTCTTTGGTATTGGAATGAAAACTGACCTTTTCCAGTTCTGTGGCCACTGCTGAGTTTTCCAAATGTGTTGGCATATTGAGTGCAGCACTTTCACAGCATCATCTTTCAGGATTTGAAACAGCTCAATTGGGATTCCATTATCTCCACTAACTTTGTTTGTAGTGATGCTTTCTAAGGCCCACTTGACTTCACATTCCAGGATGTCCAGCTCTAGGTGAGTGATCACACCATCGTGATTATCTGGGTCATGAAGATCTTTTTTGTACAGTTCTGTATATTCTTGCCACCTCTTCTTAATATCTTCTGCTTCTTTTAGGTCCATACAATGTCTATCCTTTATCGAGTCCATCTTTGCATGAAATGTTCCCTTGGTATCTCTAATTTTCTTGAAAAATCTCTAGTCTTTCCCATTCTGTTGTTTTCCTTTATTTATTTGCATTGATCACTGAGGAAGGTTTTCTTATCTCTCCTTGCTATTCTTTGGGACTCTGCATTCAGATGCTTATATCTTTCCTTTTCTCCTTTGCTTTTTGCTTCTCTTCTTTCCATAACTATTTGCAAGGCCTTCTCAGACAGCCATTTTGCTTTTTTTCATTTCTTTTCCATAGGGATGGTCTTGATCCCTGTCTCTTGTACAATGTCACAAACCTCCATCCATAGTTCATCAGGCACTCTGTCTATCAGATCTAGTTCCTATTTCTCACTTTCACTGTATAATCATAAAGATTTGATTTAGGTCATACCTGAATGGTCTAGAGGCTTTCTCTACTTTCTTCAATTTAAGTCTGAATTTGGCAGTAAGGAGTTCATGATCTGAGCCACAGTCAGCTCCCGACATTGCACAAAGAAAACTCTAAAGATATTATCAGAAAATTGCTACAGCTAATCAATGAATTTAGCAAAGTTACAGGATACAAAATAAATACACAGAAATCACTTCCATTTCTATATACTAACAATAACAAATCAGAAAGAGCAATTAAAGACTCGACCCCATTAACCATTGCAACAAAAATAATTAAAATCTAGGAATAATCTTACCCAAGGAGACAAAGGAACTCTACACAAAAAGTTATAAGACACTGATGAAAGACTTCAAAGATGACATAAACAGATGAAGAGATATTCCATGTCCCTGAGTAGGAAGAATCAATATTGTGAAAATGACTGTACTACCAAATACAATCTACAGATTCAATGTGATCCCTATCAAATTACCAGTGGCATTTTCCATAGAACTAGAACAAAAAATTTCACAATTCATATGGAAACTCAAAAGACCCAGAATAGCCAAAGCACTCTTGCAAAAGAAGAATGGAGCTAGAGGAATCAACCTTCTTGATTCAGATTACACTACATAGCTAAAGTCATAAAGACTGTATGGAACTGGCACAAAAACAGAAATATAGACCAATGGAACAAACTAGAAAGCCTAGAAATAAATCCATGCATCTATGGGTACCTTATTTTGGCAAAGGAGGCAAGAATATACAATGGGACAAAGACAGCCTCTTCAATAAATGGTGCTGGGAAAACTGGACAGCTACATGTAAAAGAATGAAATTAGAACATTTTTAACATCATAAACAAAGATAAATTCAAAATGGATTAAAGACCTATATGTAATACCAGAAACTATAAAACTCTTAGAGGAAAACATAGGCAGAACACTTGATGACATAAATCAAAGCAAGATCCTCTCTGACCCACCTCCGAGAGTAATGGAAATAAAAACAAAAGTAAACAAGTGGGACCTGATTAAGCTTAAAAGCTTTTGCACAGCAAATGAAACTATAAGCAAGGTGAAAAGACAGACTTCAGAATGGGAGAAAATAATAGCAAGTGAAACAACTGACAAAGGATTAATTTCCAAAATATACAGGCAGCTCATACAACTCAATACCAGGAAAACAAACAACCCAATTAAAAAGTGGGAGAGAAAAAAAGACCTAAACAGACATCTCTCCAAGCAAGACATGCATATGGCTAATAAACACATGAAAAGATGCTCAGCATCACTCATTATTAGAGAAATGCAAATCAAAGCTACAATGAGATGTCACCTCACGCTGGTCAGAATTGCTGGAGATGGTATGGAGAAAAGGGAACACTCTTGCACTGTTGGTGGGAATGTAAATTGATACAACCACTATGGAAGATGATGTGGAGATTCCTTAAAACACTAGGAATAAAACCACCATATGACCCAGCAATTCCACTCCTAGACATTTGCCCTGAAGAAACCAAAACTGAAGGAGACACATGTATCTTATTGTTCTTTGCAGCACTATTTACAATAGCTAGAACATGGAAGCAACATAGATGCCCATCAAGATGAATGGATAAAGAAATTGTGGTACATGTACACAATGGAATATTTCTCAGTCATAAAAAGGAATGCATTTGAGTCAGTTCTAATGAGGTGGGTGAACCTAGAACCTATTATACAGAGTGAAGTGAGTCAGAAAGAGAAAGACAAATATCACATTCTAATGCACATATGTGGAATCTAGAAAAATGGGGCTGAAGAATTTATTTACAGGGCAGCAATGGAGAAACACGCATAGAGAACTGACTTATGGACATAGGGAGAGGAGAGGAGAGGGAGAGATGTATAAAAAGAATAACATAGAAACTTACATTACCATATGTAAAATAGATATCCAATGGGAATTTGCTGTATGGCTCAGGAAACTCAAATAGGGGCTCTGTATCAACCGAGAGGGGTGGGATGGGGAGGATGATGGGAGGGAGGCTCAAAAGGGAGGGAATAGATGTACATCTCTGGCTGATTCATGTTGATTTTAGAAATCTCGACGTTCAGGAAACTAAGGTCATGGCATCTAGTTCCATCATTTCATGGCAAATAGATGGGGAAAGAATGGAAACAGTGACAGACTTTATTTTCTTGGGTTCCAAAATCACTGCAGATGGTGACTGCAGCCATGAAAGTAAAAAAGCTTGTTTGCTCCTTGAAAGAAAAACTATGACCAACCTACACAGCATATGAAAAGGCAGAGATGTTACTTTGCCAACAAAGATCCATCTAGTCAAAGCTATGGGTTTTCCAGTGGTCATGTGTGAAGGTGAGAGTTGGACTATAAAGAAAGCTGAGTACTTAAGAATTGATGCTTTTGAACTGTGGTGTTGGAGAAGACTCTTGAGAGTCCCTTGGACTGCAAGGAGATCCAACCTGTTCAACCTAAAGGAAATCAGTCCTGAATACTCATTGGAAAAGACTGTGATGCTGGGAAATATTGAAGGTGGGAGGAGAAGGGGGCGATAGAAGATGAGATGGTTGGATGGCATCACTGACTCAATGGACAGGAGTTTGAGTATGCTCCGGGAGTTGGTGATGGACAGGGAAGCCTGGTGTGCTGCAGTCCATGAGGGTGGCAAAGAGTCACACAAGACTGAGTGACTGAATGGAAAAAGAAACACCTCCTTGTTTACAGCAAGATGATAATGGATCTAAAGTGGGACCAGAGCCTGTTGAGCACTACAGAGGACAAGGACCACCAACCCAGACACTTGACCTTTTAAAAAAGCACAAAGGGTAAGGCATTTCAGGGCAAGAAGTGATCTGAGTTGGGAGAGTAAAAGACTTTTTGGATCTGAGAAAAACTTTGTCAGCTCCAGCACTGGAACAAGAGAGCCACAGAAAAGAGGGCCTCTGTAGGGAACTGGTCCCAAAAGTCTCCTAAAAGCTGTTACTTCTAGGAAGAGCAGAGGAGCGAGAGTCCTTCTCTGTAACCCAGGTGGAGTTCCCTCCAGCATTCCTGAGTGCCTAATGGATCCGGATGAGCAGTGCAAACTGACTATGCCTTGGGGTTAGTCATTAAACTCCAAATAACTCCTAGGAATTTGAGACGATTTCCTCGATTACTGCTGGTTTCAGTAGAAGGATGTCTCAATATTGCAGCCATCCTCCAGGTTCTAGGAAAGGAGACAGCAGACTGCAGAGAAAAAGGGCTCTGAGCTGGCTTATGCTGGGAGAGGGAACTGGATGCACAGAAAGAAATATTCTAAACACCAGAGCAGGGAGCCAGAAGCAGATGTTTTGGAACCTCACTTGGGATCCTGTGACTGGAGAATCAGGACAGAACAACTCCCTGATGGGTTCAAGGTGCTGCTCTGACCTGTGCAGCAAATAAGGCCATGAGAAGAATCAACTAAGATGGCAAAAATGCTAAACCTAGGCTCCTCACCAGACTCTGGGAGTCCTACTGGCCCAGAACTGGGGAAGGAAGGATGGTACCTCTGTACACATAGGTTCCCTTCTCCTTGACACAGAATGTGTCTCCTGAGCAAATAGGATCTGTGTGGAGGTGAACAGAGGATGTTACACTCTACTCAGGGGGAAGGGAGAAGGCTGGACTTTTATAGTTTCTTGAATACTCCAACACTTGGACTACTTCTACCTCCTTGGATCTCACAGAAGTTGGACTTGCATACAAACATCCTCAGCTTGAACTCTGCTATTTCCTCATTTTCACTGATATCACGTGAAGTCTGTCAGCCAGTCCATCCTAACAACTTAGGTTGTCTGACAACTCAGGGTGCCTCCTGAACCTTTCAACTGAGGGAATCTACCAATTATTCACAGCGTGGATGTCACAATTTCCTCTCCCAAGTCCAGCCCTGAATCTACCAAGCTAAAAATTTGGAAAAGAGCGGTGAACTTTACATTTCCTATGAAGCTTACTTGCGGTAATGGGTAAAAAATGCCGACACTCCTGCTCATCAAGTCTGTGTTCAGTAAACAGAGATGTTCATGATTATCATTGTTATTAAGTCACTCTATGGAAGGTCATTAATAAAGGTTTTTGGTAGCCTGGAAGTTAAAATGTCTAATGAGTGCAATCCAATTCAAGCTTACTTTATGCAAAGGCCACTTATATCTGTGGTAGATAGAAATATGGTGAAAGGAATCCTTTGAAAGGATACCAAGGTAGAGAACACAATTCAAAACACCTAGTCTTGGATTTCCCTGATATCTCAGACAAATGTCTGTCTCCAAGGCAGATGACATGGATTTGATCCCTTGTTGGGGAGATTCCACATGCTGCCAGGCAACTAAGCCCGTGCAGCACAACTACTGAAACTTTTGTGCCTTAGAGTCTGTGCTCCGAAACAAGAGAAGCCACTGCAATGAGAAGCCAGAGCATCCCAACAAAGAATAGCTCCTGCTCACTGCAACTAGAATGGGGCAGCAACGAAGACCCAGTGCAGCCAAAAATAAACTAATGAATGAATAAAATAAACCCCCAGCTTTCTTTGGTTGTTTTATAACTGAATTATTTGAACATCTCAGTGAATGGAGGAAAGAAAGGCATGGAGATTTCTTGGGGGTAGAGAGAGAGTCTTGCTTTCTCTGCATCCTGAAACTGTAAAAAATCTCTGTGAGATGCAGCCCGGGGTGGGAGTCTTCCCTGTACATGGCAGATCCTTAATATACATATATGGAGAGAGAGAGAGCGTCTGAATTTTGTAGCGAAAGCTGTTGGTATTTGTGAACAATGCACACTATGAGGAGAAGAACAAAATTGTATTTTCTGTGGAATAGCATTACTTTGGTCGAGATTTTTGTGGAACTTCTCTAATTTTGAAGAAACAGAATTATCAAAATATACTTGGAAAAAAAGCCTATAGGATTATGGTTAGGCTACCAAGCCCCAAGGAAAATGGCTGGAACAAATTGCCATCTAAAAGTAACTTCTGTATGTGCTGACCTGTATGTGCTACATCATTTCAGTCATGTCCAGCTCTTTGCGACCCTATGGACTGTGGCCCACCAGGATCCTCTATCTGTGAAATTCTCCAGGCAAGAATACTGGAGTGGGTTGCCATGGCCTCCAGGGATCTTCTTGACCTCAGATCGAAACCAGGTCTCTTTCATCTCCTAGACTGACAAGCGGGTTCTTTGCCACTAGTGCCATGTAGGAAGAACCTAAAAGAAAATGCATATTGGTAGCAGCTGCCACCCTGTATATAATATATTGTTACCCTGATTATTTAACTTCTAAGCAGAGTATTTCATGCGAAATGCCAGACTGGATGAAGCACAAGCTGGAATTAAGATTGCTGGGAGAAATATCAATAACCTCAGATGTGCAGATGACACCACCCTTATGGTAGAAAGCAAAGAGGAAATAATGAGCTTCTTGATGAAGGTGAAAGAAGAGAGTTGTAAAGCTTAAAACTCAACATTCAAAAAATGAAGATCATGGCATCTAGTCCCATCACTTCATGGCAAATAGATGAGGAAACAAAAAAAACAGTGGTGGTTGCAGTCATTGAGTCATGTCTGACTCTTGCCACCCCATGCACTGTAGCCTGCCAGGCCCTACTGTCCATGGGATTCTCCAAGCAAGAATACTGGAGTGGGTTACCATTTCCTTTTTCAGGGGATCCTCCTGACCCAGGAATGGAACCCAGGTCTCCTGCATGGCAGGCAGATTCTTTACTTGCCTGCAGATATGAGGGAAGCCCAGCTGCGAGGGAAACCCAGACTATTTCCTTGGGCTGCAAACACTGAGATGGTGACTGCAGCTATGAAAGTGAAAAAGCTTGCTTGCTACTTGAAAGAAAAGCTATGACCAACCTAGACAGCATATTAAAAAACAGAGACATTACTTTGCTGACAAAGGTCCCTATAGTCAAAGCTATAGTGTTTCCAGTAGTTATGTATGGATGTGAGAGTTGGATCATAAAGAAGACTGAGCGCCTAAGAACTGATGCTTTCAAATTGTGGTGTTGGAGATGCTTGAGAGTCCCTTGGACTGCAAGGAGATCCAACCAGTCAATCCTAAAGGAAATCAACCCTAAATATTCATTGGAAAAACTGATGTTGAAGTTGAAGCTGCAATCTTTTGGTCACCTGACGGGAAGAGCAAACTCCCTGAAAAGACCCTAATGCTGGGAAAGAATGAAGGCAAGAGGAGAAGGGGATGACAGAGGATAAGATGGTTGGATGGCATCACCAACTGGCTGGACATGCATTTGAGTAAGCTCTGGGAGTTGGTGATAGACAAGGAAGCCTGGCATAGTCCAGTCCATGGGGTGGCAAAGAGTCAGAAATGACTGAGCAAATGAAGAACAGAAAAGCAAGCAGTTGCCACAAGAAGGACGTGGTTAGGTGCAAGTTAACTAGTTCACTTAGCTCCCCTCAGTAAGTTCTCAAACAGCCCATAGGGCCCACCATCAGTGCCTCTCAGTCTTGGAAATGTCTGGCTTTCCAGAGCTCACAACTCTCCCTGCGCTCACGTTCTCAGATTTAATCTTTTCACGTCAGTTTTCTCTGCTGATCCCATCTTTATGGAAAGAAATGCTCTCAAAGTTAACAGTTTCCTTTTTAATTTCTAAACCCCACCAAAAGTCTTTTAGTCTCCCTCCTCCCCAAGAGGAAAAAAAAAAAAAACAGACAAAACATATTTTATTCTGTTTGGGTCATTCACAGGGTCCCTTTAGGAATGACCCCCTCCACACTGCCTAGTCCCCACCCTTGCTCCTTACTCTGATTTTGAGTCAGCTATTACAAAGAAGCCCTGACTTAATCCCAGAAGACCAAGCACATTTCCAGTTGTATTTCCCTTTAATAGGTTCATGATCTGCTGTTTCCAATGTAAAACAAAAGTCACAACTTGATGTTGTTGCTTAATGGCTAACTAAGTGTCTGACTCTTTTGTGACCCCATGGACTATAGCCCACTAGGCTTCTCTGTCCATGGGATTTTCCAGGCAAGAATACTGGGTTGCCATTTCCTTCTTCAGAGGATCTTCCCAACCCGGAGATGGAACCCAAGCTTGTGCGTGGATTCTTTGCCACCGAGCCACCTGGGAAGCCTCAGTTAGTGACCCAATTAGAAAAACTCAATCAGTGTTCATAGAGTGACCCCATGGCTGAGCCTTTGACTCTCCTCCCCCCCAAGTATCCCTGAGTGAATATCTGATTCAATTAATTCATCTGATTATAGGCAAAGATCCAATCAGGGTTTACCTAATGGACATTTGAAAATCTAATTAGGCATCACTTTCACTTTCTGATTGGATAGCAGCAGTTGGACGGGGTGGGCGGGGGGAGGGGGGATGTGATTGGAAAGGCCTATAAAAACCTGAGGAATCAAAGAAGAGGTGCAGAAACTTCTTTCTCTGGATTTCTGGCTGTCTTTTCCAAGCTATTTGGTGGCTTTTGCACCAGATCTGACCTCTGAGCACCGTGCCAACTCCAGCAGAGCTGAAAAGTTACAGACCTCAGCAAAAGGCCCCTCATCTTATCTATGGTCAGTAAGTTTCCACTGTTGGCATGCAACAGTGGTGTCAGGGAGATTTCTTTATTTTCAGATGTATACATGTAAGCTTTTGATTTTATCTCTAAGTGTAATTTTGCCTCATTCCCAAACATTTTGATATGTGCTTTTCTTTATATCATTTAAAAGTATCTTAACCAACAAGATTTATTTTTAAATGAAAATGTCTAATTTTTAATTAAATTGTTTTAACTGGAGAATAAAAACATCTATATGTTTGAAATTTTATTTTTGACATTAAAAATATTCAGTTTGTGCAAATGGCACTCATTTAAGGAGTCTGTTTCATCTTTCTCAGCCTGTTAACTGTGGGAACTGAGGATGGAGGCTGTATTGGGCTACACAATGATATTCTTCCCATAGTTTTAAGGTTCTAAGTGATTTAAATATTTTCCCCCTAAAAGATGGATCTTAACCTTCAGTTCTTGGTACCACTTCCCACTGAAACATGATTAAGCAAAGCAGTGAATGAAAATGGATGGGCTAGTGGTTGGGTTTCTTCCTTCTTGGTCCTTAAGAAATGCTTGTTTGGCTGTCCCTATGGGCAGAGCTATGCCACTGTGCCCATTAAGCCCAGAGTGAAATTTTGCAAAACTAAGGCTCTTCTAATTCAGAGCAGAGACTTTAGCTCCGAGTTGGTTCCTCTAAAGGGTGGGGAGACAGATGAACTAATGTTCATGCTTACCTGAGAAAGATGCCTTCTTCTCTGAAAGTTCTTACAGGATTCCTCTAGGAGCAGATTCAGGATGAGTATCCAGAATCCCCTGAGACTCCTGAACCTGGCAGGGAAGAGCCTACTAACCCATGAGGCACTGGCCATTTCTACTCTGGAGTATCTGCCCATCGAGCTCTTCCCCTCACTCTTCATGGACGCATTCTGTGGAAGACACAGAAAGACCTTAACGGCCTTGATGCAAGCCTGGCCCTTTGTCTGTCTGCCTCTGGGGGGCCTGATGCACACCCCTCATCTGGTAACGTTACAAGCAGTGCTCGATGGACTTGATGTCCTGCTCACACAGAAGGATCGTCCAAGGTGAGTCAGATGCATGTGATCTGATAGGATGTGGGCAAACCCAAACAGACAGCTGAAGACAGGAACATAGATGGCACATGGATGGACCAGTGACTTCTGATGATGCCAATGAAGAAACACAGACTTGGCCATTGCTGAGCTCACTTTGGGAAATGCCCTCCAGCAGTGTAGGAGTGCCTAAGATGCAAGGAAATCTGAAAGTACAAGCCCCAGCCTCCCCCCAGGGATGTTTAAGGCCACTAGAAGTAGAAAGCTAAGGAAAATGGAAGAGGAAAAGGAGATGGAGGAAGGTGAAGCAGAGAGGGGAGACGAGGACAAGGCAGCACATGATGTTGGGAATTTGAAGTAAAAACTCATGTGGGAAGTCAGAGTGTTGCCTAAAGTTTGTGTGAAAGTGAAGTCGCTCAGTCGTGTCCGACTCTTTGCGACCCCATGGACTGTAGCCTATCAAGTTCCTCCGTCCACGGGATTTTCCAGGCAAGAGTGCTAGAGTGGATTGCCATTTCCTTCTGGATATTATTAAAACTATCACCGCCAATCTGTCGTTTCCCCACAGGAGGTGCAAACTGGTGTGCTGGATTTAAGGAATACTGGCCAGGACTTCTGGAGAATGTGGCCAGGATCCAATGTCCATGTGCCCTCAAGCTTTTCAATGGCACCAGGGGCTGACGACAGGCCAAAGACGGAGCAGACTTGGCTCCCTTCAAGGTGTTCATAGAACTTCACCTCAAGGAAAGAAGCATGGATGGATTTCTCACCTGCCTTGTGAGATGGGTGGAGCAGAGAAAAGCATCCATACACCTGTGCTGTAAGAAGCTGAGGATTATTTCATTTTCCATGGTTAAATTATGAAGGTCCTGAGCATGGTGCAGTTGGACTGTATCCAGAAGGTATACGTGGATCGCACCTGGCATCTGTCCATGCTGGCCATGTTTGCTCCTCTCCTGGGCCAGATGAGCAATTTGCAGAGACTCCTCATCTCCCACATCCACATGCCTGATCCTGAGGAGCAGGAGGAAGAACACATTGTCAAAATTACTTCTCAGTTCCTAAGGCTGCACCATATCCGGGATCTCCATCTGGAATCCCCTTCGTACCTCGAAGGCTACCTGGACCAGATGCTCAGATGAGTGTGCACCAGGTAACAGTAAATCCAGCACTAGAATAGCAAATGTACTGTCCCCTTTGCTGCTCCATTGTCAACTATGGTATCACATAACCACCCAAATCTTGGTAGGGGTCCAAACTTGGAGACAGGCTCTGGAAAGGGACACTGTGCTGGAAGCTATAGACTAGGGGTTAGAATCTAGAGGATAGTTATTTGATTTCTTCTTAAAAAAAGATATCTTTTCTAGGTGACTTAGGATAATAGGTAAAGGAAGAGGGCATTGAACACGGACAACTCCACCAGCCCTGAGCATTTCTAAACTGAAGCTCTGTGTTCTTCAGCTTTCTGACCAGGATGAGCCTATCTCAAATTCCTTGTTTGTAAAAGGATGTTTTTTTGTTCCAGATATAGTAAATAATATATGGGAAATGCATGATTCTGGAGATGATGGTAATAGGGCAGGTGTCAAAGGGATCATAAAAATTGGAAGGTGGTTTGGAGATAAAGCAGGGATATAAGTGAGCTCCACAGGCCAGCATCCTCTGTGGATGCTGTGGGATTTTGCTCAGGTTTCTCCTCTATGCAAGTCACCCAGAAGACTCACCTGCCTGAGATGGATGTCTGGAGCCAAAGTGTGTTGAGAAGGAAGCCTGGGTAGGAAGCATTTTAAGTATATCTCTTACTATTAACTTTCAGTGATGTCCAATCATTTTTTTCTTTTTAATTCCATTTCTTTTGTTCCCATTGGATCTTTTTTTAAAATACTTTATTCTATTTTACAATACTGTATTGGTTTTGCCATACATTGACATTAATCAGCCATAGGTGTACATGATCTCCCAATGCTGAAGCCCCCTCCCACCTCCCACCCCACCCCATCTCCCCGGATCATCCTGTACACCAGCTCCAAGCATCCTGTATCCTGTATTGAACATAGACTGGCGCTTCATTTCTTATGTGATAGTATACATGTTTCAGTGCCATTCTCCCAAATCATCCCACCCTCTCCCTCTCCCTCAGAGTCCAAAAGTCCATTCTATACCTCTGTGTCTCTTATGTTGTCTCACTTACAAGGTCATTATTACTATCTTTCTAAATTCCATATATATGTGTCAGTATACTGAATGTCCAATCTTGATAGAGACAAGATGTCAAGCTCGCCTCTGAATTTGTTCTAGTCCATTCCATTACCTTCATTCCTCTTCATAAGGAAGCAGAGAACATTTTTATCTGCTTGAGTAATGAGGAGAGAGAGGTTTTAAGACTCTATGTACTTGACTTGGTCACACAGAAAAGGTGAAATGACTGGCTGCAATGAGACTGTCCATTCTTGGTATTAATCCTTATTAGGTGATCAGTTCAAACCTGGGCTTGAGCAGATCACTTGTCTCTCAACTTGCCATCAACTTCCACCTCAGTTTCCAATACCTAATTCCTCTCTTTCTCCCTAGGTACCTGAAGATCCCCTTGGACAACCTTGGGATTACTCACTGCCTGCTTACAAATTCAGACCTGACCCACCTGTCTCAGAGTCTGAACATCAGTCAGCTAAAGGGCCTGGATCTGAGTGGGGTCATCATGACCTACTCTAGTCCTGAGCTCCCCCCAGCTCTGCTGGAGAAAGTTTCAGCCACCCTCCAGGAGCTGTACTTAGAGCAATCTGGGATCAGAGACTCCCACTTGGAATCCATTCTGCATATCTTGAGCTGCTGTTTCCAGCTCACATTCTTCATTCTGCGTGGGAACCTCCTCTCCATGGCCATCCTGGAAAAGCTGCTGCGACACACTTCAGGGCTGCCCAGGTTAAGTCAAGAGCTATATCCTGTCCCTCAGGAAAGTTTCAGCTCTGATGGGATCCTACAACCCAGGAGACTTTCCCAGTGTTAGACAGAACCGCTTGAGATCCTGGAGGACTTGGGACATCCCAGGACCATCTGCATTAACTACATGCCCCTGTCCACACTGTGGAGATAACATATTCTATCATCCTGAGCCCATCATATACGATGGTAACACCCTTGCTTAGTTCATAGCAGCAATGGAAAGCTTTCTTCTGAGCACTTGGAAACTGAAATCTAGGACAACATACATTGTAAAGGGGAAATAGAGCCATGGTTTCAGACATTTGCTCAATGTGAATGTGAAAAGGAAAGGATCCTGCAGGGAAGCAAGATTGCAGACGGAAATACTTTCTCCTGGAATAGGAATACTTGTAGAGTCAGAACTAAGAACCTACATTTCTTTAGGTGGATTTGAGCTTGAGACTCACATGTTGGAGTTATCCCTGGGTAGTTGGCTGTAAAGAAATGGTCAGAAATAAAGAGTCTCTCATTGTAAATGGATTGCTGCTGTTCATGATGTATTTTTCCTGATTTTTCAGTTCATATCAGGGAAATCTCCAGACATTGATTTTTTTTTAAAAAGCACTGAATTATCTATGATCCAAAACCTTACCATTCCCACAGGTCTTTATTCAATCTGGTGCATCTCTTCAGTTCAGTTCAGTTCAGTCGCTCAGTCGTGTTCGACTCTTTGCGACCCCATGAATCGCAGCACGCCAGTCCTCTCTGTTCATCACCATCTCCCGGAGTTCACTCAGACTCACGTCCATTGGGTCAGTGATGCCATCCAGCCATCTCATCCTCTACCATCCCCTTCTCCTCCTGCCCCCAATCCCTTCCAGCATCAGAGTCTTTTCCAATGAGTCAGCTCTTCTCATGAGGTGGCCAAAGTACTGGAGTTTCAGCTTTAGCATCATTCCTTCCAAAGAAATCCCAGGGCTGATCTCCTTCAAAATGGATTGGTTGGATCTCCTCGCAGTCCAAGGGACTTTCAAGAGTCTTCTCCAACACCACAGTTCAAAAGCATCAATTCTTTGGTGCTCAGCCTTCTTCACAGTCCAACTCTCACATCCATACATGACCACTGGAAAAACCATAGCCTTGACTAGACAGACCTTAGTTGGCAAAGTAATGTCTCTGCTTTT
>SJYC01013439.1:0-11303 GCA_006408675.1 Madoqua kirkii | reverse complement strand
CAGTATGAAAAACATAACATAGAGGACTTTGACTTCTAGCAATAATGAAGTAACAATGAATGGATTTGCTCTTTCACATGAACAACTCCAAAAGTGGGCAAATTATGGGAAACAACCATTTCCACACATTGGATAACAGGCAGATTTGGGACAAATAAAAAGTAGCAAGATGGCAGTTTTGAACAGAACTGTATCAGGAATCATATTAAAGTCTGGTTTTATAGCAACCCAATTTAAAGGCTGAGACTGGTAGAATGGAAAAAAAAATTTAAAGATGCAGCCATATGCTGCTCATAGATAGTCCACTTTAAATATAAAAACACAAATAGGTTAGAGAAAGATACACTATGTTAACTCTAATTTTTAAAAAGCTAGAATGACTTATCAGAGAAAGTAGATTGCAAAGGAAAGAATGTGAAGAGAGAGCTATTTCATAATAAAGTGGCTAATTGATAATAAGGACATAATAATCCTAAATATATGTGCATTTTAATAACAAATTCAAAATACATGAAGAAAAACTGACAACAAGGAGAGACAAATCCATAATTTTATCAATAATGCTGCTAAGTCACTTCAGTCCTAACCAACTCTGTGCGACCCCATAGACAGAAGCCCACTAGGCTCCCTCATCCCTGGGATTCTCCAGGCAAGAACACTGGAGTGGGTTGCCATTTCCTTTTCCAATGCATGAAAGTGAAAGTGAAGTTGCTCAGCTGTGTTCAACTCTTAGCAACCCATGGACTGCAGCCTACCAGGCTCCTCCATCCATGGGATTTTCCAGGCAAGAGTACTGGAGTGGGGTGCCATTATCAATAATGGATAGACCAAAAAGAAAATAGAAAATTTGAATAGCGATATATTTGACTTAATTGACACCTGTACAACACTCAACCCAACAGCAATAGAAAACATTCTTTAAAAATGCACATTGAATATTTACCGTATCTGGAGCATATAACAACTCTCAATATTAAAGGATTTATGTCACATAAAATGTATTCTCTGACCACAATGGAGTTAAATTAAAAATCAGTAAAAGCAAGATATATGGAAAATCTTCCAAATACTTGGAAAAATTTACACACTTGTAAAAATCCATAACTCAAAAGTGAGTCTCAAGGGAAGTTAGTGTTTTAAAAAGAATGAAAGTGAAAACAGACATACAAATTTGTGGGATATAGCTAATGCAGTACTTGGAAGTTTATAGCACTGAACCATTATTTTAGAAAAGCTCTTAAATCAATAACCTCAGGTTCTATAACAAAAAACTAGAAAAAGATCAAATTTAATCCAAAGTAACCAGAAAAAAAGAAAATAAAGAGCATAATACATATTACTGTATGATTCCATTTTTATAAAATTATAGAAAATTCAAAGTATTCTATAGTGACAAAAGATTACTGGTACCTAGTGACAGTTAAGAGGCAGGGATACATAAGGGTGCACAAGAGAGCATTTGGGTGTGATGGATGTTCTCTTTCTCTTATTTGTGGTGACTATTTCAGACAAAACTCATCAAATTATACTCTTTAAAATATATCTGGTTTATTGTATGTGAATTGCACCTCAATAGAGTTGTAAACACTCACTCACACACACACACACACACACACACACACACACAAATGTGTCTGAAAGAGTCATTTAAGAACACCAATTGTCTAAGCCGCTTATTCTATGGATAAGGAGCTTGGAATCCAAAGAGATCTAGTTTACAGCCAATTCAAGTTAAGACTGGGATTAGAACTTGTGTCCTTATTCCTGGTCTTGCTCATTTTAGTACACTAAAGGCAGAATTCAGATCAAAGGAGTACATTGCAAATGCTTTGTTTCCAGTCTTTTGTGGTAGATGAGTGGGAAAGGGGCGTGTGCATGATGAAAAGGAGTGACTTCCGGGGTTCTTTCACTGATGTGCCAGAGTTAGCTCATACTGACTGGTGAAAGTTGATGGTTACATTTTCAGGAATTTTTCAAGTCAGTTGTTAAAGCCATTTTTAAAAACCACATGATATAAAGCTGCAATTAAATAAATTTTAATAAAGATAAATATTGTAGAACATGACTTCCTGATTATTTTTATCACATCATCATCTGTGCTCTTGAGGTAATTTACACTGTTGTATAGTGGAAATGTTAAATAATGGTGTTCTGCTCTGCATCCCCTTGGTAACTTAAAATTGGTCATAGTGGGTGTGTTTACAACACAGAAATCGGCAAATGCTACAAATTAGGGATCACCCTCCTCTCCTCCCCCTCCTTCAGAGAGCTGAGTGTTAGTTGCTCAGTTATGTCCAATTCTGTGGGACCCCATGGACTGTAGCCTGCCAGACGCCTCTCTCCATGGAATTCTCCAGGCAAGAATACTGGAGTGAGCAGCCATTTCTTCTCCAGGGAATTTTCCCAACCCAGGTGTCGAACCTGGGTCTCCTGCATTGCAGGTGGATTCTTGACCATCTAAGCCATCAGTTAAAACTTTACCAACACATTTCTGCCTTAGCACATCACTTTCCCTGCCATTCATTTAAGGCTGGCCTGGAAAGCAACCCATCAGTACCTAACATCATGCTAGATAAGCAGTGGGCAGTTCTTTTATCTAAAAACAAGTAGGTGGCAAATGCAGGTGGCAACAGACTCTGGATCTGAGGCAAGCAAGGGTTGCTGCTGTTCTGTGCTTAGTCGCTCAGTCATGTCTGACTCTTTGTGACCCCATGAACTGAAATCTACCAGGCTCCTCTGTCCATGGGAATTCTCCAGGGAGGAATACTGGAGTGGCTTGCCATGCCCTCCTCCAGAGGATCTTCCCAACTCAGGGACTGAACCCAGGTCTCCAGCACTGCAGGCAGATTCTTTACCAGCTGAACTACCCGGGAAGCCCAAGCAAGTGTTGGGAAAGCCTGAAAACAGAGAATCAGAAAAGGTAATGTCAGTGAGAGTGATAATGAGCGTGAATTGGAAAGGAGATGGCTGCAACTTTGAGGTGTATATTGTTGTGGTGACACAGAGAATAAAGAATCTACCTGCAAAGCAAGACATGCAGGTTCATTCCCTGGGTCAGGAAGATCCCCTGGAGAAGGGAATGGCGACTGACTCCAGTATTCTTGCCTGGAGAATCCCATGGACAGAGGAGCTGGTGGGTCCAGTCCATGGGGTTGCAAAGAGTTGTACTCATGGAGCCACTAACACTTTCACTTTCACAAGCACTTTGAGGGCATCAAAGTTGTTTATTGGGAAGGACCAGCCTATTTTACTTCATTTTCCTTTTCTTCTGTTCAAGATTCACTCCATCCAAAGGCTAAGCAAGCAGTTGCCTGTGCAAAATGGGAGTTTTCTCTGCCCAAACACTTTCCCGCTTCTGCCCCCTCCCTTCCACCCAGACCTGTAGTTTTTACAAGCCAGCCTCTCTTGTAAGTTAAAGGGCACAAAAGTGCTGTGCAGGGAGAAATCGAGAAACTATTAGCAGCCTGTTAACATCTCGCCCCAGGTTAGTAAATTAGTGCCTGATTTCCAAGAGTCTAGATCATATAGAACAAGTGAATTTTGGTGATGAGAACAAGAGAGGGGAAGGTTCCAGAGCACTGGCAGACAATATGGATGCCTGTGTGTGTATCAGTAAAAACCTAAATTAGAAAAGTAATGACTTGGGCTTGAAAGGGGGTCACCACAAGCAGATGTCACCCATTTCTCAGTTTTGTTTATGGTTGTTTCAGTTTCTCTTGCTCACTTGTCTCTTTCTTGCTTTTCCAATCCAGAAAATCTTCCTTGGAAAAGTTTCATTCTCAGGACTTCTCTGAGGTCCAGTGGTTAAGACTCGGGGCTTTCACTGCCATGGCTGTGGGTTCAGTCCCTGGCTGGGGAATGAAGATTCTGTAAGCCGCATGGTCAGCCACCTCCACCCAAAAGTTCACTCCCTAGTGTGGATGTATCACACTCTCTCTCACCAAGCCACTCCTTAATCCCCATCAGAATGGTGGGTGGGAGGAGGCATGCCCCCTTTACTGAAAAAAATAGATAATAATACTGGGTTTCCCAGGTGGTGCTAATGGTAAAGAACCCACCTGCCAATGCAGGAGATGTAGGAGACTTGAGTTTGATCCCTGGTTTGGGAAGATCCCCTGGAGTAGGAAATGGCAACTCACTCCAGTATTCTTGCCTGGAGAATCCCATGCACAGAGGAGCCTGGTGGGCTACAGTCCATGGGGTTGAAGAGTCGGACATGGCTGAGCAGCTGAGCACAAAGGTAGCTACACTCACCTCAGAATGTACACTGGAGCCACCAGCTGCTTCAAGATCTAGTACTTGGTCTGAAGCACCTTGACACTCTATTTTTCCACCACCACAAATATGCTCCACCAGCCTTTTTTCGTTTAAAACCATTCATTCATTATGATTGTGCTTAGCACCACCAGATTATCCACTTTAAAATAGATAAAATGGTATACTTTATGCTATGTGTAATTTACCACAATAAAAAATTATTACACAAAATATTAACTTTTATACGAAGCTTAAGATACGTTGCAGGTTTAGAGAAAGTCACTTTCCTGCAAAATAAAAAAAGTTCAAAAGCCAAATGTTATAGAGTTCGTAGTCAGGACAACAGAAACTTTTTCCAAGAGGCCAGCTCTGTCACCACCTCAGCAGTTTGGGAGAGCAGCCTTACTGCAATCATATCTCATGTTCTCATACAGTCATTCCTCAGTTTATTGCACTTCTCAGATATTGCATTTTTTACAAATGGAAACTTGATGGAGACCCTGTGTTGAGTCTTCTGTTGGTGTCATTTTGCTACCTTTATGTCTTTGTGCATTTGCTCACTTTGTGTCTTAATGTCACATTTTGGTAATTCTCACAATATTTCATACTTTTCCAGTATTTGTTATGGTGATCTGTGATCAATGATCTTTGATGTTACTACTGTAATTGTTTTGAGGTGCCATGAACTGTGCCCATATGAGATGGCAAAGTTAACCAATAAACGTTGTGTGTGTTCTGACTGCTCCACTGCCCAGCCATTTACCCATCTCTCTTCCTCTCTTCCTCTCCTTGAGCCTCTCTATTCACTGAGACACAACAATTTTGAAATTAGGCCAATTAATAACTCAACAATGTCCTCTAAGTGTACAAGTGAAAGGAAGAGTCGCATGCCTTTCACTTTAAATCAAAAATAGAAACAGTTAAGCTTAGTGAGGGAGACATGTCAAAAGCTGAGAAAAACTGAAAGCTCAGCCTCTTGCACCAAACAGCCATGTTGTGAATGCAAAGGAAATGTTCTTGGAGAGACTAGAAAGTGCTATTCCAATGCAGACATGAATGATAAGAAAGTAAAACAGCTCTCTTACTGATGTGGAAAAAGTTTTGGTGGTCTAGATAGAAGATCAAAACAGTCACAATATTTACTTAAGCCAAAGTCTAATCCACAGCAAGGCTCTAATTCTCTTCAACTCTTTGAAGGCTGAGAGAGGTGAGGAATCTGCAGAAGAATTTCAAGCTAGTAGAGGTTGGTTCATAAAGTTTAGGGAAAGAACTTGTTTCTATAACATCAAAGTGCAAGATGCTGCTACAAGTCCTAATATAGAACCTGCAGCAAGTTATCCAGATGATCTAGCTACGAAAATTAATAAAACTGGCTATACAAGACAATAGATTTTCAATGTAGATGAAACAGCCTTCTATTGATAGAAGACGCCATGTAGGATTTTCATAGCTAGAAAGAAGTCAATACCTGGCTTCAAATCTTCAAAAAACAGGCTGACTCCTATTAGGGGCTAGTGCAGCTGGTGACTTTAAGCTGAAGCCAATGCTCATTTTAGGATTCCAAAAATCCTGAGGGCTTCCCTCATAGCTCAGTTGGTAAAGAATCTGCCTGCAATGCAGGAGATGCAAGAGACACAGGTTCAATTTCTGGGTCAGGAAGATCCTCTGGAGGAAGGCATGGCAATCCACTCCAGTATTCTTGGGCTTTTCTTGTGGTGCAGAATCCACCTGCAGTGCAGGACACCTGAGTTTGATCCTTGGGTTGGGAAGATCCCCTGGAGAAGGGAAAGGCTACCCAATTCAGTATTCTGGCCTGGAGAATTCTATGGACTGTATAGTCCAGAAGGTTACAAAGAATTGGACATAACTGAGTGACTTTCACCTTAGGCTTCCCTCATAGCTCAGTCGATAAAGTATCTGCCTGTAATGCAGGGTTCAGTTCAGTTCAGTCACTCAGTCTTGTCTGGCTCTTTGCAACCCCATGGACTGCAGCACACCAGGCCTCTCTGTCCATCATCAGCTCCCAGAGTTTACTCAAACTCATGCCCATTGAGTCAGTGATGCCATCCAACCATCTCATCCTCTGTCATCCCCTTCTCTCACCTTCAACCTTTCCCAGCATCAGGGTCTTTTCCAATGAGTCAACTCTTGCATCAGGTGGCCAAAGCATTGGAATTTCAGCTTCAACATCAGTCCTTCCAATGAACATTCAGGACTGATTCCTTTAGGATGGACTGGTTGGATCTCCTTGCAGTCCAAGGGACTCGCAAGAGTCTTCTCCAACACCACAGTTCTAAAGCATCAATTCTTCAGTGCTCAGCTTTCTTTATAGTCCAACTCTTACATTCATACATGACTACTGGAAAAACCATAGCTTTGACTAGATGGACCTTTGTTTACAAAGTAATGTCTCTGCTTTTTAATACACTGTCAAGTTTGGTCATAACTTTTCTCCCAAGGAGTAAGTGTCTTTGAGTTTCATGGCTGCAGTCACCATCTGCAGTGATTTTGCAGGAGACCCAGGTTCAATTTCTGGGTCAGTAAGATCCCCTATAGAAAGTAATGGCAACCAACTCCAGTATTCTTGCCTAGAGAATCCCATGGACAGAGGAGCCTGGCAGCTATGGTCCATGGAGTTGCAAGAGTTGGACATGACTTAGCGACTAAACCATCACCAAAAATCCTGGAGCCCATAACAATAATGGTAAATCTACTCTGCCTGTGCTCTGAAAATGCAGCAACAAAGCCTGGATGACAGTACATTTGTTTACAGCATGGTTTCCCACTGTTGAGACCTGTGCTTGTGTGCTAAGTTGCTTCAGTCGTGTCTGACTCTTTGCAATCCTATGGACTGTAGCCTGCCAGGCCAATCTGTCCATGGGATTCTCCAGGCAAGAATACTGGAGTGGGTTGCCATGCCTTCCTCCAGGGGATCTTTCCAACTTGGGGATTGAACCTGTGGCTCTTATGTGTCCTGCATTGGCAGGCAGGCTCTTTGCCACTAGCACCACCTGGGAAGCCCAGATATGTAAATCAGGGATTTTAGCTTTTAACACACAGTCTTCTTTACCAGTATCATGTCATTGTCTTCAATATGCTTCACTGTTCACCTGTTTTATTCATCCAAACTGTAGGCCTAGCAGTTCTTGACTTCTTAAAACCTAAGGAATTTGACCTACCTCCATTCTATCTATTAAAAAATTTTTGAACTTCTCTGGTGGTCCAGTGGTTAAGAATCTGCCTTGCAATGCAGGGGACATGAATTCAGTCCCTTGTCAGGGAACTTAGATACATATACATATATGTATCCATTTTCAGATTCTTTTCCCATATAAGTTATTACAGAATATTGAGTAAAGTTCCCTGTGCTATACAGTAGGTCCTTGTTGCTTATATATTTTGCATATAGTGTATACATGTTAATTTCAATCTCCTAATTTATCCCTGCCTTCCTTTCCCCTTTGGTAACTAGAAGTTTGTTTTCAAAGTCTGTTTCAGTTTTGTAAATAAGTTCATTTATATTATTTTTTAGGTTTCACATGTTATGTGTATAAGAGACAGTTGTCAGGGAACTTAGATACATATACATATATGTATCCATTTTCAGATTCTTTTCCCATATAAGTTATTACAGAATATTGAGTAAAGTTCCCTGTGCTATACAGTAGGTCCTTGTTGCTTATATATTTTGCATATAGTGTATACATGTTAATTTCAATCTCCTAATTTATCCCTGCCTTCCTTTCCCCTTTGGTAACTAGAAGTTTGTTTTCAAAGTCTGTTTCAGTTTTGTAAATAAGTTCATTTATATTATTTTTTAGGTTTCACATGTAAGTGATATCATATGATATTTGTCATTCTCTGTCTGACTTAGTTCACTTAATATGACAATCACTAGGTTCATCCATGTTGAGCAAATGGCATGATTTTATTCTTTTTTATGGCTGAGTGTAATATTCCATTGTGTATACATACCATGTCTTCTTTATTCATTCATCTGTTGATGGATATTTAGGTTGCTTCCATGTTCTGGCTATTGTCATTGGTGCTGAAATGAATATTGGGCTTCATGTATCTTTTCAAATTATAGTTATCTCTAGATATATGTCCAGTAGTGGGATTGCTGGACCACATGATAGCTCTATTTTTAGGGTTTAAACCTGCCTCCATTTTAGTCATGCTCTTTCATGGCTGATCTCTAGACCTGTACAGCCCAATACATTAGCCTCTTGCCACAGGTGGCCATTTAAATTTTAAATAACTACAATTAAATAAAAATTAAAAACCAGCTTCTCAGTTGCACTAGCCATGTTTCAAGAGCTTAATAGCCACATATGGTTAGTGGCAGGCTTATTAAATCATGGAAATAGGGAAAATGTTCATCATTGAAGAAACCTAGCATAGCTAGTGACATCATCCTCACCCAGAACTGCTCCACCTCAGAATGTGTATCTACAGTTCTCAAGGCACTGTTCAAGGAGCTGAGTGTTGAACAAAACAGACAGCATTTATTAAGATTTTCAGTTCAGTTCAGTCACTCAGTCATGTCTGACTCTTTGCGACCCCATGAATCGCAGCACGCCAGGCCTCCCTGTCCATTAACAATTCCCAGAGTTCACTCACACTCATGTCCATTGAGTCAGTGATACCATCCAGCCATCTCATTCTCTGTCATCCCTTTCTCCTCCTACCCCCAATCCCTCCCAACATCAGACTCTTTTCAAATAAGTCAACTTTTCTCATGAGGTGGCCAAAGTATTGGAGTTTCAGCTTCAGCATCAGTCCTTCCAAAGAACAGCCAGGACTGATCTCCTTTAGAATGGTCTGGTTGGATCTCCTTGCAGTCCAAGGGACTCTCAAGAGTCTTCTCCAACACCACAGTTCAAAAGCATCAATACTTCGGTGCTCAGCTTTCTTTACAGTCCAACTCACATTCATACATGACTACTGGAAAAACCATAGCCTTAACTAGATGGACCTTTGTTGGCAAAGTAATGTCTCAGTTTTCGAATAGGCTATCTAAGTTGGTCATAACTTTTGCCAGCTGCGATGGACCATGCAGAAGCACAGCTGAGAGGAGCTACCCCTCGCCCGAGGTCAGGGGCGGCAGCCGAGAGTGCCAGGCTGCAACGCACAGGAGCAGCCAAGAGGAGCTACCCCACGTCCGAGGCCAGGGTTGGCAGCCTGACCCCATGCTCGAGGTCAGGGGCCACGGCCAGGAGAAGCAACCCCACGTCCAAGAGCAGTGGCTGCACGGGTGCAGGAGGGCCAAGAGGAGCTACTCCACAATCAAGATCAGGAGGGGCAGTGGTGAGGAGATACCTCTCATACAAGGTAAGGAGCAGCCGTGAAGAGATACCCCACATCCAAGGTAAGAGAAACACAGTAAGACAGTAGGTGTTGCGAGAAGGCATGAGAAGGCAGACACACTGAAACCATAATCACAGAAAACTAGTGAATCTAATCACATGGACCACAGCCATGTCTAACTCAGTGAAACTAAGCCATGCCGTGTGGGGCCACCCAAGATGGGCAGGTCATGGTGGAGAGGTCTGACAGAATGTGGTCCACTGGAGAACGAAATGGCAAACCACTTCAGTATTCTTGCCTTGAGAACCCCATGAACTGTATGAAAAGGCAAAATGATAGGATACTGAAAGAGGAACTCCCCAGGTCGGTAGGTGCCCAATATGCTGCTGGAGATCAGTGGAGAAATAACTCCAGAAAGAATGAAGGGATGGAGCCAAAGCAAAAACAATACCCAGCTGTGGATGTGACTGGTGATAGAAGCAAGGTCCAATGCTGTAAAGAGCAATATTGCATAGGAACCTGGAAGGTCAGGTCCATGAATCAAGGCAAATTGGTGGTGGTCAAACGGGAGATGGCAAGAGTGAACATCGACATTCTAGGAACCAGCGAACTATTAAGGCTTACTACACAGCTATAGTAATCAAGATAGTATGGCATTAGAAGAGGGATAGACACATGCATCATTGAAACAGGATGGAGAACTAAAAATAGACAACACAAACATGCCCAGCTTCTTTTAAAAGCAGTTCATTGGAGGAAGGATAACCTTTTCAACAAATGGTGTTTGAGCAATTGAACGTTCATAGTTGTCGGCTTCCCTGGTGGCTCAGAGACATGGGTTTGACCCCTCAGTCGAGAAGATCCCTTGGAGGAAATGGTGCCCCATTCCAATATTGCCTGGGAAATCTCATGGACAGAGGAGCATGCTGGGCTATAGTCCATGGGGTCACAAAGAGGCAGACACAGTAACAACAACACCGTTTTTTTTTTTTTTTTGCTTTTTTTGTAGATCCATTTTATTTTTGTGTTTCCTTAGCCTTTTTGTTCTCTCTCCAATTTTCCTATAAAATGTAATGTTATAGATTCTTCTACAAAATGCTGAGAATCACAATCCCAGTGGTTAAGTATGTTGTCTTGAGAATCAGAAAGACTCTTGTTTTCCCCTACTTGCAACTTCTTGATCTGGGTTACATTTCTTTGCAGCTTTCACCCTTGTTTCCTCTATTCACGTGAGAACAATAGTGTCTACCTCACAGGTTGTTATAAAAAGTGATTCAGGAAGCATGTATGAATATATCCACCACACTGTGGAGAATGCATAAAGGCATTTCATTTATTCTTCTATTTATGGACCCAGCAGTAGGAAGAATTGATGTTTTGTGCAATAATACCAGTAAATTAACCTATTAAGCTGGGGAAGAGTCATCTCCAGTTTTACTTTTAGTGAAGTCATAGAGACCCTTATTATGCACAGCAGTTGATCCCAGGAAATATTCTTCACATTCATGTTTGAACTAAACAATTGATGATTTATATCATTTAATATTTACATTTATTTATATACATGTGTAAATTATATTTAAGTTTTATTTTCATTCAAATGATTAGTCTTGATTTTTTAAATTTAAATTTATTTATTTAACTGGAGGCTAATTACAATATTGTATCAGTTTTGCTATACATCAACATGAATCCGCCACAGGTGTACACGTGTTCCCCATCCTGAACGCCCCTCC
>SJYC01013438.1:0-24272 GCA_006408675.1 Madoqua kirkii | reverse complement strand
GCCATATTTTCTCCCTTTTGCTGGTTCTGTGCAGGTAGTTGTGTGGTCCCTAGGAGCTGAATGGATGTGTTTGTGAGGGTTTCTGCTGGAACCCATAAGTATTAGTGCAAGAAGGTTTAGTGGCCTTATACTTCATTGTCCCAAGCCAGGCTATAAAAAAGGTGCTACCAGTCTTTGTACCCCGTGGCAGGACTTTCACTGCGCTAAGACTTTCATCACAGGGAGGTAAGTCCCAGAACTTCCTGGAGCCAGCAATGAACTATGGTCACTCTTTTTATACGCTTATAAATAACAGGGAACAAAATCAGAGGTAAAAAGAGAGAGTTCTGTTCTGGAAAGGCAGTTTGAACCTCTCGTTAATAAGTCTGAGTCTGTTGCATTAGTCTTTTGCAGTACTGGGTTATATCTGTTCATAGCACAGTGTAGTGGAAAATCGTGGTGTAATGCCCAGTCTTCACTAGTCTGTGATATAGTCGTCCAGTGACAATCAGTCTGCCAGAAGGAAAGGGCCCCTTAGGGCCAATGACACTACCTTAAGCTAATGTAGGTGTAAGTACTCAGAAAGTTTAGGTAGCTTTGATTTTGAAACCTCATTAGCTCAAGTAGTCAGTTCCAAAAGAAAGCAAGGTGCGATTGGAGCTCCAGCCCTAGAGACCTAGGCAGGCTGGGCTGTGAGCTGGAAGGGTACGGTGTACAGTGGCTTTCGTACTTCAGTGACCTGGAACCCTTGCCACTGGAACCAGTCTAGTCTTGAGCCTGAGGCAGTGGTGACCTCACCCACTGAGACCTGAAGGCTGTATTGGCTTTCCTGGGTCCTGACCATGCCTGCAGCTGATGCCCTCCCAGTCTACCCTGGCCAGGTCACCAAGGATGTGGCACCTTTGGGAACTGAGCTTGGTGGGGCAAGAATAATGGTGACAGCCCAGATGCTAGATGGACTGTGAAGAGCCTCGAGGACTGGGAAAGAGGGACCAGTGTGGGTGTCAGCTAGGCCATTTCAGCTTCAGACCATGGAACCACACAGTTCTGGGGATCTGGTGTGACCACTCTTCCCAGTTGGATGAGATGGTACTGGGCCCTGGCAACAATGAATAAAGTCTTTGCCAGAGCAGAAGCCTACTGGAATCCTGAAAAAAGATAAGTAGTGGGGTGGGGTGGGGGGCAGTTGTCAGTGACCAGTGGGTGGTCTCCATTCTACCAGACCACAATAATGGAAAAAAAGAAAAAGTACGACAGCAGACTGCATTTGGTAAATAGAAACACCCGGGGAAGACTTTCTGTCCCTTGTTTGAAGTCTCCTGTATATACAATAATTGAAAAGGATGCTTTTGACTTTCCCCTAAACCTTTTAAAAGAAAACTGTTTTTTTTTTTTTTTCTGTCATAGGCTGTCTAGAAGTAAGGCTCTATTTTTTTCTCTTTTCAAGAATTAAGTTTTTCTGAGATAAATTTTGCTATTTTAACCACTTGAAAGTGTACAGTTTGGTGATTTTTCATATATTCACAATATTGTACAACTATCACCACTAATTCCAGAGCATTTTCATTAACCCAAAGATAAGTTCTGTACCCTTTAAACAGTTGTTTCCCATTCTCCACTTGGCAATTGCTAATTTGTTTCCTGTCTCTATGGACTTTCCTACTCTGGGTATTTCATATAGATGAAATCAGACAATATATGCCATTTTATGTTTGGCTTGTTTCACTTTCCATAATGTTTTCAAGGGTCATCTATGTTGTAGTATGTATCAGCACTTCATTCCTTTTTTTTTCAACTAATACAGCAAAAGAGATTATTTGTTGTACATGTGTTACACTCAGTGACAAGTGAGAACAAAATTAGTCCAGAATGTCAGCGATCCAGGGCAAAGGACCAAAACTGAAAGTGTTAGTCACTCATGTCATGTCTGACCCTTTGTGACCCCATGGACTGTAGCTCAACAGGCACCTCTACCCATGGGATTCTCCAGGCAAGATTGCTGGAGTGGGTAGCCATTTCCTTCTCCAGGGGATCTTCCCGAGCCAGGGACAGAACCTGGGTCTCCTGCGTTGTAGGCAGATACTTTACTGTCTGACCCACAAGGGAAGCTCTAAAAGAACAAAAGGGACCATTTTAATATAAGCAAGGTAGGTCTCCCAATGATGATCAGAATGGCCATAGATATTCAAGATCCTTTGAAATAAGTTCTAGACGGTAGGCACACAGTCCAACAATTTGCAGCAGTGTCCCTGGCTTCTGGCTCCCCTTGTTTCTATTCCTGTGGCTTCCATGAGTGTACAGGTTTACTTGGATCTCTGCTTCATCTTTTTTCTTTTTTGCTTCAGCCTGCACATTTTCTTCTTCCCCCACTTCATTTGTCATGGCATGGAAGTTTCTCAGACTATGGTGCTAAGGTCAAGAGACTTTGTTCCTTTTTAACAGCTGCATAATATTTTATTGTATGAATATACCATGTTTTGTATCCATTCATCAGTCGATGGACAGTTGGATTGTATCCAGTTTTTGAATAATGGCTATAATGAGTAATGCTGCTGTGAACATTTGGGCGTAGGTTTTTGTTTGAATGTAGGTTTTCACTTCTCACACCTACATATATACCTAGGTGTAGAACTGCAAGGTCATATGATAACTCTGGGCTTCCCAGGTGGTGCTAGTGGTAAAGAACCCACCTGCCAGTGAAGGAGACATAAAAGATGCAAGATCTTCTCAATGAGGGTATGGCAACTCACTCCAGTATTCTTGCCTGGAGAATCCCATGGACAGGGAGGCTGGCAGGCTATGATCCATAGGCTCACAAAGAGTCAGATACAACTGAAGCAACTTAGCATGCACACGTGGAAACTCTGTGTCTAACTTTTTGAAGAAATGCCAAGCTTTTTCCTACAGAGAAAGCACCATTTATATTCACAACAGCAGTGTATGAGGGTTCCAATTTCTCCAAATCCTCACTGACACAGTATTATTTTTTCCATTTCCTCAGTTATAGCCATCCCAATGAGTGTATCTCACTGTGACTTTGATTTGCACTTTCCAAATAACTAATGAGTGTTTGTGCCATTTGTATGTTTTCTTTGGAGAAATGTCTATTCAAATCTTTTGCCCATTTTTAAATTGCATTCTTTGTCTTTTTACTGAGTTTATAAAGTTTTAAGCATTCTAATGTATTCTATATACTAGATTATCAGCTATATTCATTTGCAAATATCTTCTCTAATCCCATGGGTTGCTTTTTCACTTTCTTGGTAGTGTCTTTTGACATATAAAAGTTTTAGTTTTGATGAAATCCAGTTTTTTTTTTTCATCAGTTACTTGTTGTTTTGGTATTACGTTTAAGAAACCACTGCCTAACAGAGTGGTGGTGGTGGTGGTGGTGGTGTAGTCACTAAGTTGTGTCCAACTTCTTTGTGACCCCATGAACCTTCCAGACTCCTCTGTCCATGGGATTCTCCAGGCAAGAATGCTGGAGTGGGTTGCCATTTCCTTCCCCACTAACATAAGGTACAAGTATTTATTACCTGTCTGCTAAGAATTTTATAGTATTAGCTATTACATTTGAGTCTTTCATTCACTTTGAGTATATTTTTCCATACTGTGTGAGGCAGGGTTCAAAATCATTATTATTTTGCCTCTGGATATCCATTTGTCCCTGCAGTGTTTTTTGAAAAAAGCTATCTTTTTTCCCATTAAATGGTCTTGGCCCCTTTATCAAAAATCAATTGACTATAGGTGTGTAAATTTCTTTTTGGACTGTCATTTCCATTACATTGATCTATATGTCTGTCCTTATGATAATACCCCCACTATTTTAATTAATTTGGGTTTGTAGTAAGTTTTGAAATTGGAAAGTGTTAGATATTAGCTTAGCTCTCCTTTTTCAAAATGGTTTTTGCTGTTCTGGGTCCCATGCAATTCCATATAAATTTTAGGAACAGCTTGTCAGTTTCACCAAAGAAAGCAGTTGGAATTTTGATAAGGACTGCTTTGGTCTGTGGATTAATTTTGCAAATATTGCCATCTTAATAGTATTATCTTCCAATCCATGAACACAAGATACCTTTCCATTATTTTAGTCTTTAAACTATTTTTCTACGGATTTTGTAGTTTAGAATGTACAGGTCTTGCACTTTCTCAGTTAATAGTCTTATTTCATTCTTTTCGATGCTATTGTAAATTAAATAGTGTGCTTTTTTTGACTTTTCACTGCTAGTGTGTAGAAATAATACTGATTTTTTTGTATGTTGATCTATATCCTGCAACTTTGTTGAACCTCATGTATTAGCTATAATAGTTTATTTGTGAGTACTTTAGGGTTTTTTATATATAAGATCAAGTGATCAGTGAGTCTACTTTTGAGTCTTCTTTTATTATATGGATGCCATTTATTTTTCTTTCTTAATTACCCCGACTAGTTTTCGATGCTATTGAAATTAAATAGTGTGCTTTTTTTGACTTTTCACTGCTAGTGTGTAGAAATAATACTGATTTTTTTGTATGTTGATCTATATCCTGCAACTTTGTTGAACCTCATGTATTAGCTATAATAGTTTATTTGTGAGTACTTTAGGGTTTTTTATATATAAGATCAAGTGATCAGTGAGTCTACTTTTGAGTCTTCTTTTATTATATGGATGCCATTTATTTTTCTTTCTTAATTACCCCGACTAGAGGCTCCCATACAAAGTTAAATAGAAGTGTCAAGAGCAGACATTCTTGCCCTTTTCCTGATCTTAGGAGAAAACATCCTTTTTTCACCATTATGTTAATGTATATGTGTTGTAGATACCCTTTGTCATCTTTAGAAAGTTCCCTTCTATTCCTAGTATTTTGAGTTTTTTAATCATGAAAGGGTATTGGATTTTTGTTACATGCTTTCCTGTGTTTATTGAGATAATTATGTTTTCCCTCATTAGTCTGTTGATATGGCGTATTTGTTGACGTTCATATGTTGAACCAATCTTGCACTCTAGGAATAAACCCCATGTAGTCATGTCATTTGTTGTTGTTTAGTTGCTAAGTGGTGTCTGACTCTCTTACAATGCCATGGATTGTAGCCTGACAGGCTCCTCTGTCCACAGAATTTCCCAGGCAAGAGTACTGAAGTGGGTTGCAGTTTCCTTCTCCAGAGGATCTTCCCGACTCAGGGATCAAACCTCTGTCTCCTGCATTGGGGGCAGGTGGATTTTTTTTACCACTGAGCCACCAGAGAATCCCTAATCATGTCATATAATTCTTTAACATGCTGATGTATTTGACTTTCTAGTATTTTGTATCTAGATTCATAAGGGATATTGGTCTGCAGGTTTTTTTTTTTTTTTTCTTGTTATGTCTTTGACTGGCTTCGATAATGTTGGCCCTATAGAATTAGTTGGGATGTGTTTCCTCCTTTTCTACTTTCTGGATGAATTTGAGAAGTATTGGTTTTAATTCTCTGTTTTATAGAATTCACAGTGAGATCATCTAGTCTTAAACTTTTTTTGTTTGTTTCATTTTTTCCCCCACTGTGTCAGTGATTATACCCAAGGTGTTTGAATTTGCAGAGTGACTAAATGTCAACATGGAACATGGAGAAGTTAATGCTATTGAAAGGTTTTTATCCCTTACATTTTCTAAGAGGAGGGAGTATGCCATACCACGCAAGACCACATGGGGAAGCACCAATGTCAGTTAATAGGCTAGAAGGAGTAATTGGAAAGCCTAGGCCAGAGTCTTTATTGGGTTTCCCGGAAATCAAGGCAGAGCAGGGGAAATAGTTTAGGACTGGCTAGTCTGAATAATTCTAGTGGGCCTTGGCGCATGGGAAGGCTGTCTCTAATTGTCTGATATCTGGCCTAGGTTGACTTAGTTCAGGGGAAATATTGGCTTGGTATATGAGAGTTAGATAAGGAGATGGCTCAAAGTATGGGCTCTGGACTACAGGGGCAGTGTAAACAAATTTGGCCATTGGTTTGGCCCTGTAATTAGTGGATGCCAGAGACAGATACAGGTTCTAAGAAAACTCAGTTTGAACACTAACTAACTTTACCTGTTGTTCAGACTTTCTAGTTTCTTCTGAGTCTAGTTTCTTCTTGATAGTTTGTGTGTTTCTAGGAGTTCGTTCCATCAAGATTATCTAATTTGTTGGTATACATTTGTATTCTTTATAATCCTTTAAAAATTACTTTAAGGTCAGCAATAATGTTCTCAGTTTGATTTGTGATCTTAGTAATTTGAGACTTTTTTTTTTGGTCAGTCTAGATAAAGTTTTGTCAGTTTTGCTGTCTTTTTTCCCCCCAAAGAATGAGTAATTGATTTTCTTTCCTCCAGTTCATTCATTTATTCCCTAATCTTTGTTATTCCTTTTCTTCTGCTTGCTTTAGGGTTAGTTTCTTCTTGTTTTTCTAGTTACTTAAGGTGGACATTTAGATACTGTTTTGAGATTTTTTTAATTTATTTTTTAATTGGTGGAAAATTGCTTTATAATGTATCAGTTTCTGCTGTACAACAACACGAGTCAGTCATAATTACATATATATGGGCATCCTTGGTGGCTCAGAGGTTAAAGCGTCTGCCTCCAATGCGAGAGACTCGGGTTTGATCCTTGGATGGGGAAGATCCTCTGGAGAAGGAAATGGTAAACCACTCCAGTATTCTTGCCTGGAGAATCCCATGGACAGAGAAGCCTGGTAGGCTACAGTCCACGGGGTCACAGAGAGTCAGACACGACTGAGCAACTTCACCTTCACCGACATATATATATGTGTGTATATATATATCCCCTCCCTCTTGAGCCTCCCTCCCCTCTCTGCATCCCACCCCCTAAGTCATCACAGAGCACCAGGCTGGACTTCCTGTGTTTTATTTTATTTTTTTAGTTCTACCAGTTTATTGCTACCAATCCATCCCCTCCACCAGCCTCATACGTGTGTGCATAGTAGTGTAACATCATGGACTGCAGCCTTCCAGGCTCTTCTGTCTATGGGCTTTTCCAGGCAAGAACACTGGAGTGGGTTGCCATTTCCTTCTCCATCCCTGTGTTATATAGCAACTTCCCACTAGCTGTCTTACACATGATAGTCAATGCTACTTTCTCAATTCATCCTACTCTCACTTACCCTCGCTGTGTCCACAAGTCTGTTCTCTACTAGGTTCATTAGTACTATTTTTCTGGATTCCATTTACATGCATTAATATACAATACATGTTTTTCTCTTGAAATGCAAAGCAAAAGTACAATGAGGTATCACCTCACACTAGTCAGAATGGCCATCATCAAAAAGTCTACAAATAATAAATGCTGGAAAGGATGTGGAACCAGTGCAATAGGGAACTCTCCGGCACTGTTGATAGAAGTGTAAACTGATACAGCCATTATGGAAAACTGTACGGAGATTCTTTAAAAAAAAATCAGAGATCTTTCTTCTTTTTCATTGTAGGTATTTTATTGCTACAGGCTTCCCTCTGAGCACTGCTTTTGCTGTATCCCATATGTTTTGGTATGTTGCATTTTCATTCATCTTAAAATATTTTCTAAATGCTTTGTGATTTCTTTAACTCATTGGCTATTTAGGAGTGTGGTGTTTAGTTCCCTCTTATTTGTGAATTTACCAAATTTCATTCTGTTGACTACTAATTTCATTCCATTGTGACAAGACAGCATGTCTTATATGATTTCACTTTTAAAACTTACTGAAACTTATTTTGTGGCTTAATATATGGTCTCCTTTAGAGAATGTTCCATATGCATTTGAGAAGAATGTATATTCTGTTGTTGCTGGGTGGAGTATTCTCTAGATGTCTGTTAGATCTAGTGGGTTTATAGAGTTACTCAAGCTTCTATTTCCTTGATAATCTTCCCTCTATTCTATGCAATATTGATAGTGTAGTATTGAAATCTTCCATTATTATCGTGGAACTGTGTTCCTCACTTCAGTTCTGTCAATTTTTGCTTCATATATTTTGGGGCTCAATTTTCTGGGGGAACTTATATTTATAATTGTTATATATTCTTGAGTGTTTGACCCTTTTTAAAATTACATATTGTCCTTCTTTCTTGCTTATACCAATTTTTTATTTTAAAGTCTATTTTGCTTGATATTAGTATAGCCACTCTAGTTCTCTTTTGGTTTGTTTGCATGGGGCATATTTTTCCATTCTTTTATTTTCAACCTGTTTTTGGTTTGAGTTATAAATGAGTCCATTAAAGACAACATATACCTGAATCATACTTTTTTATTTCGGTCTATCATTCTTTGACTTTTAATTGGGAGTTTAATCCATTTGCATGCATGTATGCTTGGTTGCTCAATCATGTGGACTCTCTTGAAAATTGCTTTATAATGTATCAGTTTCTGCTGTACAACAACACGAGTCAGTCATAATTACATATATATGGGCATCCTTGGTGGCTCAGAGGTTAAAGCGTCTGCCTCCAATGCGAGAGACTCGGGTTTGATCCTTGGATGGGGAAGATCCTCTGGAGAAGGAAATGGTAAACCACTCCAGTATTCTTGCCTGGAGAATCCCATGGACAGAGAAGCCTGGTAGGCTACAGTCCACGGGGTCACAGAGAGTCAGACACGACTGAGCAACTTCACCTTCACCGACATATATATATGTGTGTATATATATATCCCCTCCCTCTTGAGCCTCCCTCCCCTCTCTGCATCCCACCCCCTAAGTCATCACAGAGCACCAGGCTGGACTTCCTGTGTTTTATTTTATTTTTTTAGTTCTACCAGTTTATTGCTACCAATCCATCCCCTCCACCAGCCTCATACGTGTGTGCATAGTAGTGTAACATCATGGACTGCAGCCTTCCAGGCTCTTCTGTCTATGGGCTTTTCCAGGCAAGAACACTGGAGTGGGTTGCCATTTCCTTCTCCATCCCTGTGTTATATAGCAACTTCCCACTAGCTGTCTTACACATGATAGTCAATGCTACTTTCTCAATTCATCCTACTCTCACTTACCCTCGCTGTGTCCACAAGTCTGTTCTCTACTAGGTTCATTAGTACTATTTTTCTGGATTCCATTTACATGCATTAATATACAATACATGTTTTTCTCTTGAAATGCAAAGCAAAAGTACAATGAGGTATCACCTCACACTAGTCAGAATGGCCATCATCAAAAAGTCTACAAATAATAAATGCTGGAAAGGATGTGGAACCAGTGCAATAGGGAACTCTCCGGCACTGTTGATAGAAGTGTAAACTGATACAGCCATTATGGAAAACTGTACGGAGATTCTTTAAAAAAAAATCAGAGATCTTTCTTCTTTTTCATTGTAGGTATTTTATTGCTACAGGCTTCCCTCTGAGCACTGCTTTTGCTGTATCCCATATGTTTTGGTATGTTGCATTTTCATTCATCTTAAAATATTTTCTAAATGCTTTGTGATTTCTTTAACTCATTGGCTATTTAGGAGTGTGGTGTTTAGTTCCCTCTTATTTGTGAATTTACCAAATTTCATTCTGTTGACTACTAATTTCATTCCATTGTGACAAGACAGCATGTCTTATATGATTTCACTTTTAAAACTTACTGAAACTTATTTTGTGGCTTAATATATGGTCTCCTTTAGAGAATGTTCCATATGCATTTGAGAAGAATGTATATTCTGTTGTTGCTGGGTGGAGTATTCTCTAGATGTCTGTTAGATCTAGTGGGTTTATAGAGTTACTCAAGTCTTCTATTTCCTTGATAATCTTCCCTCTATTCTATGCAATATTGATAGTGTAGTATTGAAATCTTCCATTATTATCGTGGAACTGTGTTCCTCACTTCAGTTCTGTCAATTTTTGCTTCATATATTTTGGGGCTCAATTTTCTGGGGGAACTTATATTTATAATTGTTATATATTCTTGAGTGTTTGACCCTTTTTAAAATTACATATTGTCCTTCTTTCTTGCTTATACCAATTTTTTATTTTAAAGTCTATTTTGCTTGATATTAGTATAGCCACTCTAGTTCTCTTTTGGTTTGTTTGCATGGGGCATATTTTTCCATTCTTTTATTTTCAACCTGTTTTTGGTTTGAGTTATAAATGAGTCCATTAAAGACAACATATACCTGAATCATACTTTTTTATTTCGGTCTATCATTCTTTGACTTTTAATTGGGAGTTTAATCCATTTGCATGCATGTATGCTTGGTTGCTCAATCATGTGGACTCTCTGTGACCCCATGGACTGTATCCCTCCAGGTGCCTCTGTCCGTGGGATTAACCCAGCAAGCATACTGGAGTGGATTGCCATTTCCTTCTCCAGGAGATCTTCCCAACCCAGGGATTGAACCCACATCTCCCATGTCTTCTGCATTGGCAGACGGATTCTATACCACTGAGGCACCTGAGAAGCCTTTGATTGATTTACAAGTAATGTAATTACTGGTAAGGAAGAATATCCTTCTGCCTTTTTTGCTATGTTTTCTATATGCCTCATTTCATTTTTTTTGTTGTTGTTCCTCAGTTCCTTCGTTACTGATTTCTTTGTTGTTCAATAGATGTTTAATAGTGTGCCATTTTAATTCTCTAGTCATTTTTTAAAATATATTTTTTCAAGTTACTTTCTTAGTGGTTGCCCTGGGGGTCACAATGAACATTCTAATCTATAGTAAACAAAGATCAGGAAAAACTCCTAGCTATCCAGAGTGAAGGTAGATGATAGTAAATACATATTCAAATTCTTATGATGTAGGGAGTTACACAAAGTTCATTTGTAAATGTTCAACGGGTCCCCAAGGCTACGGTTTCTGTACAGATCCTACCTTAAGAGTTTTTCCAAGGTTATGAATCTGGCAAATGGAACATGGACTGGAGACTTCAGCTATTATCTGATTAAAATTTTCTCAACAATATTGTCCCAGGGCAGTTTCTGAATTATTTTACCATGACAGGTCATAGCCTGCAAATTTTCCATCAAACTTTATTCCAGAGAGACTGGAAAGACCAAGGGACAGTCTCCATAGCCTGTTTGATGAAGGGAGCATCCAGATTTCTCCCAATATCTTTTATTTTTTCATAGTTTGATACTTTAATTGAAGTTTGCTCAAGGTTTCATAAAAGTAATCTAGAGTATCCAGATCAAGTCTTTGATTTGTTGAGTCGATTGAACTTGGGGGAGAGGCACTCTGTTTATCATACTGGTCAGCCAAGGCATTTTCTTTCATGTCATGGATTTGTTCTTCAGTGTGAGCATGGACTTTAATTATAGTCACTTTCTTGGAGAGGAGCACGATATTTAATAAAACTTGAATGTGATCACACTGCTTATCGTAAGTACCAGCAGCTATCAGGAAGTTCTCTTGTTTCATTAGTACACCAAAATAATAAGTCACACCAAAGGCATTTATTTCTGCCTGTATATTAGCCCTTTCATTCTTTGCTGACTGATGGGCTAGAATCAATCCTGTAAGTTCAGCTAGTCATAGTAAGTGGACTTCAGCTTATATTCAATAAGCTCTTGGAAAGTGGTAATAGCATAACTGACTTGAGTAGATACTTGTTCAGTCTCAAAGTGTAACTTGTCTACAAAAAAAGTCTAGATTTGTTTTAAAGGATCCATTTTTTAAAAAAATGATTTTATTTATTTATTTATTTATTTATTTTTGGCTGTGCTGGCTCTTCATTGCTGTGCAGGCTTTTCTCCAGCTGTAGGATTGAGAGTTGCTTTCTAGTTGTGGTGTGTGGGCTTCTCATTACAGTGGCTTCTCTTGTTGTGGAGCATAGGCTCTAGGGCACGTGAGCTTCAGTAGTTGCAGCCCGTGGGGTCATTAGTCATAGCTCTGGGCTGTAGAGCACAGGCTCAATAGCTGTGGTGCATCGGCTTAGTTTCTCCTCTGCATGTGGGATCTTCCTGGATCAGGGAACTGTGTCTCCTGCATTGGCAGGCAGATTCTCTGCCACTGAGCCACCAGGGAAGCCCTAAGTTTGGGTTTTGTGGAGACATTTCAAGGAGCTAAGAAAGAGACAGATGGAGTTCTTAGTTTAAACAGTCATGAGATTTTCACTTCTCTGGAGGAAGGAATAGGATAGGTGGATTAAGATCATGACAAAAAGATATATGAATGAATTAGAAATGTTTATTTATTTTTTTGTGTTTGTTTTTATGTATTATTTCTGTGAAAAGTATTAGAAACCTATTATAGTACAGTACTATATAGCCGATTGTGTTAGTTGAGTACCTAGGCTAACTTTGTCGGACTTATAAATAAATTGGACTTACAAACGTGCTCTCAGAAGGGAACTTGTTTGTATGTAGGGGACTTATTGTATATTAATTATATCTTAATTTTGAAAATGAGTATTACTTCTGTAGAAGGTAATATGCGCTGAGGACAGAAGCAGCAGTTCATGGGAGGTGAGTCTGAAAGCAGAAAAATGTTGAGTGCTTTTGGTGAAGCATTTGCACTTCATGAGGTATCATTAAGTGGAAAGGTAACCCAAGATCAAATGGAGTTGCAGTTATTGCTCTTAGATAAGAGGGATATGTTTAACTACCGGGTAGGGAGAAAGATTGTAATACCAAATGAGTTTCTGATTTCCGTTATGTTTCTGAGATGAAATGCCAAGAACTTGACCATCCCTTTTACGTTTGGATGTAAGGTGAAACTGTTAGTTGCTCAGTGGTTTCTGACTCTTTTGTGATTCTATGCTGTAGCCTGCCAGGCTCCTCTGTCCATGGAATTGTCCAGGCAAGAATATTGGAGTGGGTAACCATTCCTTCTTCCAGAGGATCTTCCTGACACAGGGATTGAACCTGGGTCTCCTGCACTGCATGCAGATTCTTTACCATCTGAGCCACCAGGAAAGCCTCTTTTATATTTAAACAGGAAAAAAAAAAAAAAAAGCCTTTGTAAAATTTGAGAGTGAGCCAGAATGGTAGGGTTGTAGATAGTAGCCTTGAATTGGTCCAAAGCTGACTCTCTAGTGCCCTCTGAAGGCAGAGGTTCAGAGGTGCCATTTTTAGTCTGTAATAGAATATGGCAACTGATTCAGAAAAGTCAGGAATCCACGAACTGCAAGATTCTCTAAATCTGCTTAGTTGCCATTTGGTAATAAGATGAGGGCAATTTTGAATGGCTGTACTTCTATCTACTCAGAGGGATTTGCCTCCCTAGGATATACCATGGCTTAGGTAGTGAATCTGAATGTAACAAAATTGTAGTGTATTCTTACAAACTGTGTGTCCTTTTATAGCCAACATTTCTAAAAGATAAAGAGAGCCCTCTTGAGAAGAGATGATATAAGGTGAATATAAGAGCAGCTCACCTGCATATTGGATCAAGGTAGAGGAACAGAGAAACTGTAATGCGTGGAGATCATGATTTAGAACTCGAGGTAAGTATGAAGGGGCTTCAGGGAGGCCTTGTCACATCACGGTCAAGCTGTGCTGTTGGTTTTTCCATGTTAAAGTGCAAAGGTATTGGAAATCAGGATATAAGGCATCACCAAGGAAGACTGAACAGACATCTTCTACTATGAAGTACATTGACTTTGGAGATATAGAAACCAAGACAGTGTGGGATTGGGAACCATAGAGAAATGTGGGATGCTATACAGTTTGTACCTGTATATCATGGGATACTATATGGTTTGTACCCTTACATCTTGTACAAAGAGGTGCTTATGTCCATTAGGATGTTTTTAGTGGATGGATAAGAGTGTCGCAGACTCTGGAACAAGGAATGATTCAGCCTTTAACTATGACATCTGTCACACTGGGTTATACTCCTTGTTGTGCTTTGAGTTTTAAGCCCATTTAGGCAGAGGCATTGTAAGGTCAATATTGACTTGTAAGGGTTCTATAGCCTTTATTTTTCCTGTATCTGTAGATAAGGGGGCCCCAAGGATATTGAGTAATGAAAAAATTAAATCAGAAAACTGAGGTAATTTTAGGGGGGAAGTGAATGGAGGACTCAAGAGTAGTCCTCAGATACTACTCAGGTATTCAAGCAAAGCCAACCTAAGATGTGTTATCAGCGTCTAAGAGATCAGGAAAAAGTCCTTTGGGTGTACACCTGATATTAGTTTCCCATTGATCCAAAAAGTCCCATCTGAATTGGTTAGAGAAGGTGGAAGGACTGAAGAGAAAGGTATGTTGAGAAGTTAAGGTTCTCAGTGTTAGTTAGGCAAAGTTAGAGGCTGAGATAGGCAAAGGGCTAAGCGAGACAGAGAGAGTTTGTTCAATTGGTAAATCCCACTATGGAGATTTTTCTATTATCCTAAGGGAGGGTGGTAGGAAACTAGAAGGAGTTAAGGGTAGAGAGTGTGGCTCCAGTGTCTACTAAAAGTGAGATTGAATGACCGTTTATTAATTGCTGTTCAGTTGCTCAGTGGTGTCCAACTCTTTCCGACCCCGTGGACTCCAGCACGCTAGGCTTCCGTCCCTCACCATCTCCCAGAACTTGCTAAACTCACGTCCATTGAGTCGGTGATGCCATCTAACCATCTCATCCTCTGTCATCCCCTTCTCCTCCTGCCTTCAGTCTTTCTCAGCACCAAGGTCTTTTCAAATGAGTTGGTTCTTCACTTCAGGTGGCCAAAGTATTGATACTGAGCTTCAGCATCAGTCCTTCCAATAAATATTCAGGGTTAATTTCCTTTAGAATTGATTGATTTGATCTCCTTGCTGTCCAAAGGACAGCATTTATGAGTAAACAGTTATTTCTCTTTGCTACTCCAAAGGCAATTAGGGATACTCTAGGATGTCTTCCTTGGAGGGGAGGAATTGCTTTGTTTCTTATTGAGCAATCTGTGTAGGGTTGCCAGGTAAAATACAGGAATTAAATTTGAGTGTTGGATATGGAACAAATCATTTAGTGTATGTGTGTCCCAGATATTTCATGAGACATACTATGCTAAGATATTACTTGTTGTTTGTCTGAAAAAAAAAATCCTGTATTTTATTTTGCTAAATCTGGCAACCCTAGTTGGCCAAAGTGGGACAGTCGCAGGCCCAGTGTCATTTTCTCTGCAATATCTGCAAGTATTCAAACCCATCCATGTTATATTTGTGGAGGGCCTTTTATTTCCTTCAAGCTGTTCAACTCATTACTACATAAATTTGCAGTGTGTGGTGTTCTGTTTGTGTATTATGCTCTCCACAAAATGATGAACAAAAAGTGCTGGACACCAAGTGGAATTCATGAATGGGTATAGTCTGCCAGCCTGTTTTATGCTTCCAATATTTCAGGCTTAAAGCCTTTAACAAAGAATGTGCAGATTGCTGTAGAGGTGTTAGCACTAATACCCAACCCTGAATATTGTTTAGAAGGAGTTTCTGTTTGGTCCCTACAATTAGAGACAGATTCATCATGTTCTTGTTGACGGATTTGGATTATTCCTTAGTCAATAGAAGAGGAAAAACCTTCAGGGATTGCCTTGAAAAGACTTTCACCTATCTCTATGACTTTTGCATATCCGGAGAGTTCTGAAGGTAGGAACCTGAAGGTGAGAGGAAGTAAGAAAGGGAAAGAGGAGAGAAAGAGGGCAGAGCAAAAGACAGAGAGCAGGAGAGGAGGAATGCCAGGAAGGAATTAATTTGTAAGAGTCAGTCACAGTTAGAAAGGAGAAGCTTTTTGGAAAGAGAGAAGGCTGAGATTATTTTAAGAGAGAGCTCAATAAATTAGAATTGTTCTGAACTGCTTATTGTCTCAGTTTCTCATTACCAGTTAAAGAAAATTGTCCATTGTTAGTTAGCCATCTTATTTCCTTTTATTTTGAGTTACATACTTCGACAGGCCGCCCTGAGAGTCCCAAATTGACCGCTGCAGTTCAGAATTGTCTTTCTCAACACACAGATAACCAAAAAGCACACAAAAAGATGCTCGGCATTGCTAATTAGAGAAATGCAAATCAAAACTACAATGAGGTGTCATCTCACACAGGTCAGAATGGCCATCATCTAAAAGTCTGCAAGCAGTAAATGCTGGAGAGGATGTGGAGAAAAGGGAACCTTCCTACACTGTTGGTGGGAATGTAAATTGGTGCAGACACTGTGGAGAACAGTATGGAGGTTCCTTAAAAAGCTAAAAATAGAGTTAGCATATGATCCAGCAATCCCACTCCTGGCCATATATCTGGAGAAAACCACAATTCAAAAAGATACTTCCTCCCCAATGTTCATTGCAGGAATATTTACAATAGCTAGGACATGGAAACAACCTAAATGTCCATCAGCAGAGAAATGGATAAAGATTTGGTACATATATGCAATAGAATATTAGTCATAAAAATGAATGAAATAATGCCATCTGTAGCAACATGGATGGACCTAGAGATTATCAGACTAAGTGAAGTAAGTCAAAGTGATATATGATATCACTTATATGTGGAATCTAAAAGATGATTCAAATGAACTTATTTACAAAACAGAAACAGACTCACAGACTTCAAAAACAAACATGGTTACCAAAGGGGAAAAGTGCAGAGCAGGGATAAATTAGGAGATTGGGATTGACGTATACACACTACTATGGCTTGCATGTGTGCTGAGTTGCTTCCATCGTGTCTGACTCTTTGTGACCCCATAGACTGTAGCCCACCAGGCTCCTCTGTCCATGGGGTTCTGCAGGCAAGAATGCTGGAGTGGGTTGCCATGCCTTCCTCCAAGGGATCTTCCCAACCCAGGGATTGAACCCAAACCTCCTACATCTCCTGCATTGCAGGTGAATTCTTCTGCTGAGCCACTGGAGAAGCCCACACACTACTATATATAAAACAGACAATCAACAAGGACCTACTATATAGCACAGGAAACTCTACTCAATATTCTATAGTAATCTATATGAAAAAAGGATCTGAAAAAGAATGCATATATGTGTATGTATAACTGAACCAGTGTGCTGTACACCTGAAAGTAATACAGCATTGTAAATCAACTATACCCCAATATAAAGTAAAAAATTAAATCTAAAAGAAACAAAATTGTCTTCCTCAAAGTCACTCCATTCAGGCCATAATAAAAGAGATCAACATAGAAGAAGAAAGACCTCACTCAAACTTAGAATCATCATCCCATTCTCTGTTCCCAGAGAACCTCAAAATACAAAAAGAAAATAGAGGCAGTCAGACAATGTGTTCACCCTTTCAAAGAATCAAATCCTGCAACTTGTGTGCAACAACAAAGAACTGGAGCACATGAACGGGAATGGTACTCACGATTTGACCCAGCAGGGGCCTCCAAGAAGGGAGGAAGAGGTTCCCTAGTATGGTCTAGCCATAGTTGAATCTCAGTAGGCCCAAGGGCTATCCAGACCCAGTCTGAGGTGAAGACTTTATTCAGGTGATTTGCATCTGGGAGCATCTCGACATTAGCTCTCTCCCTGAGCTGAAGCAGGATTGGGTTTATTTATTTATTTGGCTGTGTCGGGTCTTAATTGCATCATGTGAGATCTTTCCATGTGGCACACGGACTCCAGTTCTGTGCATGGGCTTCAGTAATTGCAGCATGCAGGCTTACTTGCTTCACAGCTTGTGGGATCTTAGTTCTCTGACCAGGGATCAAACCTGCATCCCTTGCATTGCAAAGTGGATTCTGTACCACTGGGCAACCAGGGAAGTCCCGGGATTGGGAGTTTCATAGGATGAGGAGGGTTGTAGGACTGTTGTCGTGTCCCAGGTTGCAGTTTTCTTGAACTGTTAGTGCTGCACACCCTGTGGTTGGAATGGTTGGAGAGTGTTCTGGTTTATGGCAACTCTCTGGGCAATCTCATTTTGGCTGCCTGCAGAACAGTTCTTTCAAAAGCTGACTTTTTTTGAACCTATGGGTCCTCTGTTAGCTCTTGAATGCCAGTTAAGGTACAGGGGACAGGGAGCAAAAATAAGAAAAATAAAAAGAGATATTTCGAGCAAGGGAAAAACTGGGATATATTTTACTTCTTTTACAGTTGTCTCTCAGCTTCCACCATTTACTCACTCTTCACTCAGATACTCAGATTTTCAAGTTCAAATGTCAGATTTTCCTTTTCTTATACTACACTGCTCAAACCATCCCAGTGCTCCCCACAAGATATCTTTGCACCCCAGGTTTGTTGCCTTCATAAACTCCGCCCCATAGGCACAGGACAGGTCACCTCTGTTGGGTGAGGAGCATGAAATCAGGGAGGACTTCATGGAGGAGGCTGTATCTGAGCTGGGGAAGGCCCCAGATGGGGCGGGATCTACTTAAGCTGAGACAGTAGGAAAGACTTTCCAGTAAGAGATAATAGTATGCATTTGTTCATTCTTCAAATAAGGTATTGTGGAGAGCCTTCTTGGTGCTAGGTGCTAATTCTATACTGAGTAAGAGTATGATTTTGAGGACAAAGACTCAAATCCCAAGCCTTGCCACTTCCTAGCCATAGGGGTTGGGGAATAAGCTATAACCTAATCAGTGAAGCAGGAAGAATGGAGACTGACAAATTGGAGAGCAAAATCCCTGTTTAATGGGGATAATGGCTCAGATGCTGACAGTCATAGCTATGTGGGCTAGTTGGGGGTAATACTCTGATAGTTTTTAAAAAAACACTAAAATTCTAGATTTTTATGTGAGAATTTTTAATTTTTAAAGTATAGGCTGCTTCATTTTAAAGAATATGTTTGTAGGTCAAACTATATACATCTGTGGCTGACTCTCTCCGTGGTTGACAAGTTTGTCCCCTCTGACTTTAAGGCTTAACTCTGTACTTGGTACAGCAGGCAGAGCCCTCTAGCCAACACCTCTGCTTCATCCCAGCCTTGATTCTGTCTATATCTCTCTTTCTTTGCTGCTCTGTGGCCCAACACAGTAAAGTTGTTCTCCACATGATCCTCTGTGTTCATGCATAGGTAGTTGAAATGTCCTTCTCCACATCCCCACCTCAATTTCCTTTTCCTAACATCTCCTACTCTTTAAGAGCTATCTTCCCTTAAGAAGCAAGCCTTCACCAGCTCCTCCTCTGTTCTTCCTAAAACCCTGGTTAGTACTTACTTAACTGCACTGTGTTGTCATTCCCTGTCTGTTCATATTTCTTTTCCACTAGCCTGAGTATACTGCGCCTGGGACATAAGGACATGCAATGAATATTTATTTTGTAAATGAATAAATAGAATGAATGTGTGTTTACAAGGTCATTTGCTATATGTAACCATGCACCAAGAAAAACATGAAGCCCCATTTCTATCCACTCATCCATTTATCCAGCAGATATTTATTGAGCACCAGTTATATGCTAGGGACTGTTCTAGGTGATGGAGGTTCCAGAATGAACATGCCAGGAAAAGTCCCTATCTTCACATAGCTCATATTTTAGTGTGGGAAGACACTAAACAAAATATACATGACAATGTGAGATAGAATAAATGCCACAAGGAGAATATAAAAGCTGGTGAACCCTTAGAAAGTAACAGGTGCACTTTTAGATAGGGTGGTTGGGGAAGGGATCTCTGGAAAGGTGACACGAGCAAAGATTTGTGGGAAGGGTGGGAGCAAACCATACAGATAGCTGGAGGAGAACACTAAGTGCAAAGGCCCTGGAGCGGGAGCATGGTTGGCATGTTTAAGGAACAGCAAGGAGGCCAGGGTGGCCACTGGGGAGTGAGCAAGGGAGAGGATGGTGGGAGATCAGACAGGCAACAGACGGGAGATCAGACAGGCAATCAGACAGGCTAGACCATATTATCGTCACTCTCCTCAACCACCCAGAGACCGCAAAGCCTTAGCTGAAAAATAGGGTAAGGAATTTCAGTCTTGCTGGGTTGTGTGGTAGCAGTGCCAGGGAGATACACATGGGTCAAAATGACTTTTCTCACAGATACATGCTTCTCTTAATGCCCTTACTATCCAGAGTTTTTACTGCAAGGCTCTCAAGATGCAGGTCCCACCTGAGGCCAGGTGCTGTTTGCCTTGGGAGGGTCATGAAGTGGTGGAGATTGGTCAGTTATTTCCTGCTGTTTGGGGCTGGAACCAGGCTACACACCTCCGCCCAGTTGGAAAGGGCTCTGGAGCTGTTATTCATCAGATACAAGTCTCGAGTTTCCCACTTCTACACCTTTTCCTCTCCCAGGAAGGGGGAGCTTTCCTCTTTCAAGAACTCTGCAAACTTGCCCTGGGTCTCGACCCATGAAATGAAGCTCCATGAAATGAAGGATTTGGACCCGATGGTCTAGAGCTGTCACATCGCGTCTGTGTCTTAACTCTTCCAGCGTGATAGGCCACCTGATTTCCCGCCCTGGAAGTGGGCTTCCTGTGGGCCTCTTCATGTAGCTACATCCAGGTGTAAGCATAACTGTGCAGCTTATTCAAAAGCAGTGGTGGTGGCAGAGTTTGACTGAAACCCCAAGATCTCTTTTCCCAAACATGGCCTCCCACAGCTTCTCTCCCCTGCATGGCCTGACATTCCTCCCATTGATCATCCCTCACAAGTAAAGGTGAGGGGCTATCTCTGGGGGCAACATCTGGGATCCAGCAGGCCTGAACACCACCCTACCCAAGCAAGATTCAGTCAAGCTCCTGGAAGGCAGAAAGACAGAACATCTCGTTTGAGTGAGAGACATAGGCTTCCAGACTGTCAGAAAAACCAGTGGGGGAGGCTCAGGCCAAGGTCTCTGCTGAGTGCCCCTGAGCAGCTCCAGCGCACGAAGTGCCAGGGACCACTAGGAGCTCACCCCCTGGGAGTGCTATAATAGACTGTGGCTCTGAAGGAAAACGTAACTGACCTTGTAGCATGATTTGGGGCTAGCTATTCTGTAATTTATTGCTGAGTCGTGGAGCTTTCAGGCCTGGAGGCACAGTTTCATCTCCTAGATGAGCATAGAAGGATACAGCTTATCAAGATCTGGTCACTCACAGGAAGCCTCCCTACTCCTGCTTTGCTTCAGTTTTGTGCTTCCCCCAGAGTTGCTGCTGCCGAGGATTATGGGAACCCTAAGTCCTCCTTTGCATCAGAAGTGCTGAACTGCCCAGGAAGATTTAAGTCAGTGGAGGAGGCTTTGGAGGTCGAGGTGCTGGTGCCTCCCAGTGGCCCAATACCTGGGGCCAAGGAGGGACCCCAGGTCAGGGAGGAGGACAGATACTTCCCTTAGACTCTAGGGTTAAAGCATCCTGTGAGCTTAGCTGGGCCTGGGCTCCTGGCCCAAATTTCATCCTTGATAAGCTCTGTAAATATAGGGGTGTATTATGAGCCTCAGTGTCCCTGTCACTTTAAACTGGAAGTTGCAAGATCATATGTGGTGAGCCTGGTATAAGCAGTTGAGGGTTGTAGAGACTGAGCACTGAAAGCTTACAAGCCCCATGTAAAGGCAGCAGCCACTCCTCAGATGTCCTCAGTTGGTGCCACACTGCAGTCTGCTTGGATGGCCTCATCTATCAGTGATTTTAGGAGAAAGATCTTTAAAGTGATTTTAGAAATTTCCCACATATTTCAATGTTGATAAAGAATTGCATTTGTATCAATACAGCAAGCTCTATGGCACTTATTATATGTAGGCACTGTTCTAAGCACTTTGCAAATAATAAGGTGCATAATTCTTACAGTAATTGCAATCTCATGAGGTCAGTCTTTTATCTCATTTTGTGGGTGAGGAAAATGAGGCACAAAGAATTGAAGTAACTTACCCACAATCCCTCTCTGGTAAGTGGCAAAGCCCGGGCTTAAAGCCAAGCAGCCTGACTCTGTAGATCGTGCGCTTTGTCACTTTGCTAGGCTGCCTCATTAAAACTAGCAAACAAGCAAATCTTATATAAATAGGAAAAACAAAACACCATGCAGGACAAAAACCAAGCAGACAAGTAGGCATAAAAACAGGCTTTTCATATGCTTTAAACAAATCCAATAGAATTTGACACTTTTTCTGTTTTCTCCTGCTTTTGTCATTACGTAGCTTCTTTGTAAGCTCCTTCATGCCTGACCTCCATCTTAACAGCTCTTTTTTAGATATTCCCAACACTTTCCCCAGCCTGTCCATAAAGCAACCTGGCCTCTTTGCCTTATTGTCATTCTACCTGTCTGTTTTCATTGTTCATTCTAGATTTTTACCTTCAAAAATCCTACTCACATCCTCTCGGAATCCCTTTCTCTTGCCAGGTGAATCCCATGGAACTCATTCTGCAAAGAAGATTTGGGTGTTTGCAGCCCTCCCTTTCAGTGGCCCACACGCCTCTTTCTGTACTTGTGTTTATTTGTTCTGTGTTGCATAATGTGGCTTTTCATAATTGTGTACTTCTTAGCATCAGTCCCTAAGTGTATACTTAGTATGTATTTGTCTTGTCTTCCCAACAAGAGTGTGAGCCATGTAAGCAGGCGCTGTGTTAACTGTGTATTCTACTGTCCCTTGTTCAGAGCCAGGAGGTCACATCACTTAATTGGCAAGGGGATGGGAGTTGGAACTGTCACACTCGGGCCCAAGGCCTCGCGCTGCCACTTAGAAACTCTGTGACCAATGAAAACTCATTTTACCTCTCTTAACTTCATTCTCTCACTTATAAAACGAGGAGGATACCTAATACCTCCTTCACAAGATTAGTGTGAAACACAGTGCACATGAAATGCTTAATCCAGGGCCTGTCAGCTAGTAAGCCTTCGGCATTTGGCAGCTCTTATTACTGTGTCACAGTGCCATTAATCAGCTCATAGAGCTGTGAAACTCCTCAATCTCTTGCCTCCAAAAAAATCTCTGTTTTTAGCGTTAACCTCACTCAGGTATGGCAATTTTAGGACGTGTTGAAAAGGACTAATTGAACAACTAAACCAACTCATCAACCAACTAAACAAAAACCAAAGCAGGGCCCTACAATTATACAATTAGAATGTGATTTTTTTCAGGATTTAAGTCAAGCTTGATCTCTCCAGTTGGAAAGAATGGGAGGGTCTGGGACCTCTTTGGGTTGAATAGATATAGCTGTGTCCCTGTATGTGCACACATTTGCACGTGCTTATGCCTGCACATATGTATCTTTTGAAGCAGAGCCTATGACATGTGTTTGTACAGTGCGTCAAGACAAACTGCCTAGGAGTAGGCTTCCCCAAACACATTAATGTACACAGTGGATTGAGTCACACTATCAGTTAACATAGGGTTCCTGGTACTAACCCTTTCCAGCCTCCCTACTATCACTAGGTAAGCAATCCCATGCTACTCGATACAAGCTGACTCATACTTTTTGTTAAAACATAACTTACCAAAGGAGAATTTTTTGGATGCTTCTTCCTTCCAGGACAGGAAACAAAGATTCCCCAAATTCAACAGGACAGCAACCTCCATAGCTCTACCTAAATATACTCCCATAGTGCCTTTGATTCATAGCTTTACTGAAGGCTGCTGGAAGACTCTCAATAGGGTTTCCAGAGAGCATATTTAGGGGGTGTGAGTTCACACCAGGTTGATTGCCATGGGAATTCCAGTCCTTAAAACACAGGGATGGGAGGGAGAGGAGGGACTCTTTCACTGAATAATACCATCACAGAATTCACTTGACAGATTTTCTTTCTGGAACCCCTACTTTGGAACTCCCAGCCTCCTTGTGGAGAACTGGAAAATTATGTGCCTCTTCTTTTTTATTGTTTTCAAGGCAACTCAATGTTAACTTGGAAGTTTGTTGTTTTTGATGATACTGTATTACTCTAGATTTGTTTATTAACAAATATATCAGGTCATGCACACCCAAATAAATTCCACCTTTTAAATATTCACTTTGATATACCAAGAATTTGGAAAAGTGAATTCACCAAACATTACTAGGTCAGTTCCTTTAAATCACAGTCTACCATAAGTTAGTGTACTTCTAAAGGTGGCTCAGTGGCAAAGAGTCGGCCTGCAATGCAGGAGATGTGGGTTCAATCCCTGGGTCAGGAAGATCCCCTGGAGAAGGAAATGGCAACCCACTCCAGTATTCTTGCCTGGAGAATCCCAAGGACAGAGGAGCTTGGCAGGCTACAGTTCTTGTGGTCACAAAAGCGTTGGACATGACTTAGCGACTAAGACTAATTAACTAAACAACAACAAAGCTATAAGTTAATGGCATGTGTCCCAGAACCAGGTATCTTGGGCTGAGGTCCTGACTCTGTCATTTATGTGATGTTTGGAAAAATTCTCTCTGAGCCTCATTTCCAGCAATAAGGTAGTTATTGGAACTGAGGTTTTGACCATCAGCAGTTTTACTTCTGAGGAGGATGACTGACAGCCATTTCACAACAGGGAACTGGTAAAGCAAGATAAATATGGCTGCTCAGTAGATGTGCACAGTAAAGGATGGGGAGGGGGAGCAAGAGCCAATAGGTATTGCTCTCTGAAGAGAGCAGAAGATCACTTAAGTGTGCAGGTGAGTAGGATGCA